>BSBK01004010.1:1572500-1785000 GCA_027943335.1 Chamaecyparis obtusa | reverse complement strand
TCTTGAAACTTCAACTTGAATTTCATCTTTCACCAAGCAACAAAACCTGCAACATAAAACATCATCCACATGACCATGGAGGCTCACCTCCCAACCTAGGCCATTTCATGGCCACCCCTGAGCTAGGGAAAATAAGAATTGGATGGGTTAAAATCAAACAACACATACATAAACATTCAACCACAAATTGGAAATAAATCAAGCACAAATAACTCCCTTCCCAAGCTTGCACAAAGGATTCCAATATTGGATCCATAGATGGGTGAAGGTGGAAACTTCTCATATGGAGACACTTTTCTTATACCAAACAAGAATTTCAATATTACTCACTTGCATTCACAAGGCCCTTCCCAACATACAACTCAACTCCATGAGCTTCAACACATCCCTTATGACCCCCAAATAAACATAAGAAGGCCCTCAAGGATGCCCATACATCCAAGTTCTCATACATAAAAGAATTCTCAACTAGGCCCTTCACCCCAAGTCCTCCTTAAATCCTCCCAAAGATGAGGAGTAAACAAGCACAAACATAAAAATGAAGCAAAACAAGATGACAAAACAAGATCAAAGTCATAAACTCACAAAGAAACTACTCAATACAAGATTCACACACAAAATACTACAATTCACAAAATTCACACAAGGTCATCTTCTCAAAGCAACTACACAACAATTACATGATAGAGCCACCAAATTTTCTCCTAAGCAATGGAAAATTGGAAGGTTGAAGAAGAGCTTCTCTAGATTCCTTGCTTGCTTCCCTTCTCCAATCTACTAGCAAATCTCTCTCTAGTCCTCCTCTCACTCACTCCACAAATCTAGCATAGACAAGATGATCAAGTTCCTAATTCCTAAGCCTCTATCTCCTAAAGACACTCCAAACATTCCTCTTTCATTCCCTCTTCCCAAAACAAGTTAGGTTTCTAGATACTAGATAAAATGACACTTGCCCTTGCTATAGAAATGGGATGAAATTCAACACATGGGAAAGTGAGGCAACCTAGAGAACATTACCATTTTCGTCATAACCAAAGATGGCCTATTTAGAGAGACAAAATGGAAGCCTAGGGAAGTGTAAATGGTATAAATAGGCCCCCTAACCCATGTAGTATCCTTAGGGCACTAAAACCCAACCTTAAATACACCCTGAGACTCAACAAAACCCCTTAAAAACCCTAGTTAAACTTGCATCCGAAAATGAAATAATGATAACATAAATCTTGGTTCCCTAAACCACCAACCTAGCCTAGGGATACACAAGACCAATCTAAGGAAAGGGTGGGGTCCATATGCCAATCAAGCATGCCATATCATCACAATGGTGTCAAGTGACACCTCACAGAAGTACACATCACATAACACACTTGGCATGCTTAGTGGACAAATTACATTTATATATTCACAAAATGAAATTTAATTCTAATAATGCATTTATAAACATTAACATCCACACACACACATGCATCATATTTACGAATAAAAATCACATTACAATGAGGTCTTTCTCTTCTTAGAGCTGAGCTTGGTTTCAAATTGATTTCACTTAGATCCATCCTTGTTTCCCTGAATTTACAACCATGGCCATATTCCTGCACACTCAATTCTGGTGTCAGTACCTCATAAAATCTTTGCATGTATAATCATATCAAAAATGAAATAATAACATCTAAACTCTATATGTATAAAAGAACTACATTTCATGAATCATAACATAATCCACATTATACCCTAATTCTTTAAGCATCAAAATATCAATTCAATTTTCACATAAGAATGTAATCCTAAGTTAATCATTGAACCATTATACTATCAGCATTTACTATTATATAAGATAACGTAACAAATGCAAAAAACATAATTAATATATCGTATGGTAAGCATAAAACAAATACAAGCATATGAAGAGTATGACTAACATCATCATCATATAAATCTATAACAATCATCTCATAAGGTCTAATGATAGGAAGTCATAATCCAAAATAGGTCAAATGTCTCTAATTAATATATCATCAAGGTAAGTCAAAGTCAAAATAACTATCGAGCTAGGATGGGTTAGGGTAGGACCTCACACAATCTCAAAAGGTTTATTTCCAGTACTCATATTCACTAAACTATTGTAAGGAAACTCAGGTGCGAAAATAGCTTCCTACGCTAATCTCTATAGGAGAGTATTGTGCAAATTCTTATAAATCCTTACAATTTCAGATTTGTTAACTACTTTAACAAAGATATTGCAACCACATACCATACATATAGAAAAATAGAGAATGACACAATGATATACCCTAGGGAAAACCTTTCGGTAAAAAACCCCAGCACTCCAAAACCTGCACAATGTATTATCTTCAACACAAAGATTACAATACACTTGCAATGCAAGTTCTTTCAGGAAATGAGAGACAAAGCCAACAAGACTTAAATTTCTATTATATCTCTCCCATAGGAGCAGCATCATATATATAGACTCCTTTGGACCCAAAAATAGGCACAACCACCAAGACCCATGCACAAAGCCACATGTACATAGTTGTTACATGCAATCCCAAAAATAGGCATCCATCCCTAGAATAGACTATGACAACTTGTCATAGAATCCACCAAAAATAACAGTTACAAGAGAAGTGTAAGAGAATCTATCATACCAACCTATTTTTGGCATATTCTCTTACACACACCAACCACTTCTTCTTGGGCACCCAAATAGGCCCAAGTCATAAGATTTTCTTACACCTGTCATAGCACATTCCTTAAATAGTTCTTATGCATCATAGGAATCCATCATGACCATTTCAGTCATGATCTCCTTACGCACAAGATGCCGACACATCAAGTGGAGTGACACATCAACATGCCAACTAGACATGTACACTCACACTTAATTACATTATTTGCAAAAAACACATTTACAAAATAAATAATAAGAATAGGAATTATCCAAGGTTGAGACACCTTATTCCTAATATTCTCCCACTTGTCGAACACCTTGTAAGAGCAACATGAACATAACAGGAACTTTAACCACTATAGGCCAAAAGGCCCATAGACTCTGAACACCATCTAAACTTCTCAGTGCCCACTAGTTTTGTTAATGCATCTACAACATTCTTCATAGTATCTGCCTTCTCCAAATTTACCTTTCCATCTTCCACCATATCTCTCACAAAGTGAAACTGCACATCAATGTGCTTCGTTCTGGCATGGAAAGTTGGATTCTTTGCAAGGCAAATAGCACTCTAACTGTCACACCAAATAGTAATTTGTTCTGCATCAACACCAACATCAGAACACGATCTTCTAAGCTAAATGACTTCTTTACAAGCATGAGTAGCAGCCATGTACTCAGCTTCTGTAGTGGACAAAGCAACCACAAGTTGTCGCTTACTCATCCAACTGATGGCACCACCAAACATAGTGAACACATCAGCACTGGTGGATCTCCTGCTGTCAATATCACCTGCCCAATCTAAATCCACAACCCATGAATACAAACTGAATGCAGAGATCCAGAAGAGTTACCATGATAACATATGGAGTAATCTGATGTACCCCTCAAATATCTAAATACTCGCTTAACTGCATCCCAATGTACCCGTCCAAGATTAGCCATAAACTGACTCAGGACTCCCACTGCTTGGGAAATGTCTGGTTTAGTACAGACCATAGTGTACATAAGACTACTAACTGCACTAGCATGAGGTACTCTACTCATGTCCTCCACCTCACTAGGAGATTTTGGACAATCATCTATAGATAACTTTGTTCCCACAGAAATAGGAACACATAGTGGTCTACAATCTGCCATGCTGAACCTGTCCAACACAGACTTCACATACTTACTCTGACTCAACCAAAGTTTTCTATTAGACCCATCTCTACTGATTTCCATACCCAAGATGTACCTAGCTGCCCCAAGATCTTTCATCTCAAACTATGCTGACAACTGAGATTTAAAATCAGAAATCATACCCTTACCCTTCCCAAACAGCAACATATCATCAACATATAATGCAACAATAAGAAGGTGATCATTTTCAACTCTGAAATAAACACAATGATCTGATTTTGATCTTACAAATCCAATTGACAACACAAAGGCATCAAACTTAAGGTACCACATCCTAGGAGATTGCTTCAAACCATATAGAGATTTCTTTAATCTACAAACTAAGGATTCTTTACCTTTAACAATGTAGTGCTCAGGCTGTGACATATAAATCTCTTCCTCCAAATCACCATGAAGGAAAGTTGTCTTCACATCCATCTATTCTATCTCTAAATCATATGATGTAGCAAGAGATAACAAAAATCTAATGGATGTCAATTTTGCAACAGAAAAGAATATTTCACCATAATATATTCCCTCTACCTGTGAATACCCCTTTGCAACCAATCTAGCTTTATACTTTTCAACACTACCATCTACATAGAATTTCTTCTTGAACACCCATTTACAGCCAATAGATTTTCTCCCTTTAGGCAAAGGTACAAGGTCCCAAGTTTTTTTTTTCTCCAATGAAGCCATCTCATCATCCATAGCCTCAATCTAGGAACCTGCATCTTCCATGCCCAAAGCCTCTTTCACAGATCTAGGCTCATCAGTGTTAGTAATCAAAGAAAAGGCACAACTAGAATCTAACATAGAATAACCAAACCTTTCTGGTTGCTTTCTTTCTCTCGTGGATGTCCTTAAAGGCTGCGGTTGAGGTTGTTCTTCCTCTTCTTCCAAACTATCAGAGCTGCTAGAGCTCTCCTCATCATTAGACCCAACATGGTCTCTTTGTTCAGTCTTCTCAGGGGTAGGAGGCAACTGAACAACAGCTTTTTCTTTTTCTTTTTCATCTGGTTGTAGCACAATAGGAGAAGATGTTAGCTCTCTAAAAATAACATTTCTACTATACAACACTTTACTAGTCACAGGATCCCAAAGCTTGTATCCTTTCACACCAGCACTGTATCTGATGAAAATACATTTAACAGCTTTGTTTTCCAACTTAGATCTTTTCTCCTTTGGAACATGTGCATAAGCTTCACAACCAAAAACATGAAGATGTCTAATTGAAGGCTTCTTACCAGACCACACCTCCATGGGTGTCTTACCAACAAGGGCTGATGTAGGAGATCTATTAACTAGATAGCAAGCAGTGGCCACAGCTTCAGCCCAAAACCTTTGTTCTAAACCAGCTCCACTAAGCATACTCCTAGCCTTCTCCATCAGTGTCCTATTCATTCTCTCTACAACTCCATTTTTCTGTGGGGTATAAGGAGTTTTCTTATGCCTCTCGATACCTTGTTCTTTACAGAACTGTTCAAACTCTGCTGAGTAAAACTCACCACCATTGTCAGTTCTCACACACTTAATCTTCTTACTAGTCTGATTCTCTACAAGAGCTTTAAATTCCTTGAACTGACTAAAGACTTGTGTCTTACTTTTAAGGAAATAAATCCACGTCCTTCTACTGTAATCATCTATGAAAGATACAAAAAATATAGACTTGGAGATTGAAGGAACTTTTATAGGACCAAATACATCAGATTGAATAAGATCCAAAACATCAGAAGATTTGTGAAAGCTAGAGTAAAACTGAACATGATTTTGTTTACCATAGACACAGTGTTCGTAGAAGTCAAACTCAAGATTGTAATCATTTAACCCCTCAATGAGATTTTTATTTTTTAGGGTTCTGAGACCCTTTTCACCAATGTGGTCAAATCTCATATGCCACAACATTGTCTTTTCTGCAGGAAGCTTACCTTCTATAGTATTTGCACTACCATCGGAACCAATAGCCACAGACTTCTTCACTACTTGTTCAGATGGTGAGGATGAAGAACTATTACATAGAGGAATACATGCATCTAGCTGAAGTAAGGTACCTCTCCTAGTACCCCTTGCAAGCACTATCGATCCTCTCATCATCTTGCATCCTTCTTTCGAAAAAACAACTTGCACACCTACATCATTCAGCATACTTACAGATAATAGGTTTTGTGCCAAAATCAGAATGTGCATAACTCCGTTGATTCCCTTTACTCATCCATTAGGAAATTTGATAGTGACCCTTCCGCGTCCAACTATCTTTAGGTGAGAATCATCACCCAAGTACACCTTTCCACCATCGAACTCTTCATATTTTGAGAACCAGTTTCGATGAGAGGTCATGTGAAAAGATGCACCCGATTCAACCAACCACACATCATTAGATGCATGGGCTACCAAAGCTATGATGAATGCATCACCATCTTCTTGAGATCTTTCTGAAGCTGAATCTGAACCTTTCTTCTTCTTCTTCGGCCCTTTGTAGTCTTTACGAAAGTGCCCAGATTTATCATAGTTCCAACATTTTGCCTTGGACTTAGTGGAAGTCTTTGACTTCCCACGGGATTTGGATCTACCCTTATTGTCAGACTTATTGTCATTTTTCTTCCCTCTTTCAGTGGATCTCCCACAAACAACAAGGGCTTCTTTTTCTGAAACGAAAGCCTTTCTCTGCATCTCCTCTGATAGCAGCGAAGACACCACATCATCCATTTTGAAGGTGACTAAAGTGCTTCCAAGAGCCATCACAAGATGGTCCCATGAATCTGGTAAAGAACATAAAAGTGTGTAGCAATGATCCTCCTCCTCTAACTTGACACCAGCTAATGTCAATTGTGCAGCCAGCAGATTAAATGCATTTAAATGATCCGTTAAGGATCCACCTTCCTCCATTCATAAAGAGTACAACTTCTTCCTCAGGAACAACTTGTTCACTAGAGATTTGGCCTGATACACAGCCGCAAGTCTTTCCCACAAACTATTTGCGATTTTCTCATCTAGAACATTCAGAAGGACTGCATCGGTTAAATAGAGTCTTATTAGACCCTTAGCTTTATAGTCTTTGATATCCCAATCTGCTTGAGCTATAGTTGCTAGTCTTGTAGCATTTGAAGTCACTTCCCATAGGTCACGATCTTCCAACATGTCTTCCATCTTGAGTTTCCACAACTCAAAATTAGTGCCATTACATTTCTCCTCCTCCATTCTTCCATATGATGAACTTGCCATCTCAATCTACAAATAAGATTTAGAATGCTCCGCAAAAAACTCCCACTCAAACTTGAGATCAGCTCAAAAAACCCTACCCAACAACTATGATCAAAAGTTGATCAAGCTCTGATACCACTTGTAAGGAAACTCAGGTGCGGAAACAACTTCCTACGCTAATCTCTATAGGAGAGTATTGTGCAAATTCTTATAAATCCTTACAATTGCAGATTCGTTAACTACTTTAACAAAGATATTGCAACCACATACCATACATATAGAAAAATAGAGAATGACACAATGATATACCCTGGGGAAAACCTTTCGGTAAAAAACCCCAGCACTCCAAAACCTGCACAATGTATTATCTTCAACACAAAGATTACAATACACTTGCAATGCAAGTTCTTTCAGGAAATGAGGGACAAAGCCAACAAGACTTAAATTTCTATTATATCTCTCCCATAGGAGCAGCATCATATATATAGACTCCTTTGGACCCAAAAATAGGCACAACCACCAAGACCCATGCACAAAGCCACATGTACACAGTTGTTACATGCAATCCCAAGAATAGGCATCCATCCCTAGAATAGACTATGACATCTTGTCATAGAATCTGCCAAAAATAATGGTCACAAGAGAAGTGTAAGAGAATCTGTCATACCAACCTATTTTTGGCATATTCTCTTACACACACCAACCACTTCTTCTTGGGTGCCCAAATAGGCCCAAGTCATAAGATGCTCTTACACCTTTCATAGCACATTCCTTAAATAGTTCTTACACATCATAGGAATCCGTCATGATGATTTCAATCATGATCTCCTTACGCACAAGATGCTAACACATCAAGTGGAGTGACACATCAACATGCCAACTAGACATGTACACTCACACTTAATTACATTATTTGCAAAAAATACATTTACAAAACAAATAATAAGAATAGGAATTATCCAAGGTTGAGACACCTTATTCCTAACAACTATTATATACAAAATCTTCTTGCACCAACATTGAATCCTAATTACTCAGTCTGTCTCCAACTAAGCATCTCAATAGGTTACCCAAACTTCTATTTAAAACCTTTATTTGTCTATCAATCTATGGATAAAATGTAGAACTATACTTTAACTCAGTATCCATTTTCTTCTATGGAGTCTTCCAAAAATAAACAACAAATTTACTGTCTCGGTTAGAGATGATACTCCTTGGTAATCCATACAATTTGATAATTTCCTTAAAGAAAAGATCTTCTATATGTATTGCATCTGAATTTTTTTTCTACATGGTACAAAATGTGCCATCTTGCAAAATCTATCCTCAAAAAAAAAATGCAATCATTACCTCTTATTGTCCTCGGTAAGCCAAGAACAAAATCCATGTTGATAGCTCTCGAGGGTTTCTCAGGAACAAAAATTGATGTATACTGTGTGCTATAATTGTGTCACACTTCTATGGATCATTACATGCAAGGAAACTCAAGAATGAGCCCTCACAAATCGATCCATAGCTCCCTAGGCATGGAGTACAAGGGCTTTTAAGAATGCTCTCAGCTAGAGCTATTTAGCCTATAACCTTGCTAGTAAACCATGCAATGGGAGATTCAAGGAAGACAAGGGAAAGAATGCCAATATCCTCAAGAATCAAGAATGAAAATGCAATGCAATGCTATGCTAGAAATGGAAATGCAAGCTAAGCTATGAAAAGAAATATGCAAGTGTTACAACCCAAGCTAATTAATCTATGTGAGCTAATCTAGAGCATAGAAATGAAGCTAATCTAAGAAAGCATAAATATGAAGCTAAGCTAAGAATGCAAGAATGAGATGTAGAATGCAAGAATGAGATGTAGATGCTAAGAATGCTCCAAATCTTCAAAAGTTCCAAATGTACTTAGAAAACCTACAGCATAAAGTTAGCATAAAAAGTTGGGGATCTAGAATGAAGAAGAGAGCTCTTCTTTTATAGGAAATGAGAAGGAATGGACCATGGAGATTAAGAGGCAAAAGATTTAATCAAGGGTGGAGCTTGAAAGAGGAGCAATCCATGTGCACAAGTATCCTCCAATGAGAAAATAAGAGTTGACTTTTGTGTCCATATGAGACAAAAAGTGCTTTTTCCCTTTTTATAAAATAAGAATAATGCTTTATTTGTGCAACTTAGGATAAGAAGAAAAGTGGGGGCTTTTTATTTATTAAAAGGGGAGGGAATATTCCTTTTAATAAATAAAGACTTAGGATAAGATGGTTAGCCCATAGAAAATAATCAAATAAATGATAGAACTAGGATTTGATCAAGAATAAACAATTGATGATTTAGCAAATGGGGGATAATAGTCTAGGTGACCATTTTTAGGTGTATACATTTGCCCCTCTTTGACTAATGTGTGATCGATCTGGGAACACATGTAGTCAAAGAATGATGTTGAAATGTGAGATCGATTTGGGATCACAAAGCAACTTAGATCAGCCAAGAAAGCAAGAGATAGCCAAGAAGGCAAGCAAATAGCGATCTGACTCCAAAGAATGAAGTGCAGAGAGATAGCAAATCCTGCATGGTCAGCCTGGTAGTGACAGTACTAAACACTTAGGAAAGAGATAGCCAATAAGATATGATGTGTCTGCCCCCTCGGGATCGAAAGCGAAATCCAGGTAGAGGGAAGGCAGAAGCAAGAGCAGCATGATCAAATCACTAGAAATCATAATCAAAGAAATAGAATAGAATAACCATCAAGCAGTGAAGATATGCCCCACACATGGGACACAGGGCATGAACCTATCGGTCCCTCAACCCAGAAACACCACGGAGGGGGATTTGAACTTGGGATTTGAAAGTGAATGAAAGACTAGAAGTTTGAAAGAGATGGAGATGAAGAGGTGAAGAATGCCCCAGCAAAGATCAAAGGATCAGGCCTCAAAAGGTCAGCCAACTGTGTGAAAGAAGAAGAAAGGTGAATGCAGATTTCGGTTTTGATCCCGAAATGAAGAGAAAATGATGGGATATGAAAGACAAGAAGCGAAAGACATGATGAGGAAAAAGTGAAAGGTGAGCGCAGTTGATTAACAAGTCTGTGAAAGATGAAAGGAGAGCTCTCTCCATATGCAAGATGCAAAACTAACTAACATGAACTTAAGAATGCAAGCTACATGAAAAGTGGTTTACTTGCAAGGTCACAATGCTAATAGACATCTAATATTCATCATTGAGCATTATTGGTAGCGTCGCAAGATCATACAATACACACTAGCATAACTATGGGGATCTGAATATGATCTATATCAGATAGAAATGTGGAAATCTCACCTAGGCATCAAAGACATGTAGGTCAAGATGACTAGTGCAGTTAGATTACCTAAGTTTGATATAGCAAGATTATGCTCGCATCGAGACACAAGAAAGTCAAGATGGCTATAAGCATGCACTTGTGAAACAGTCAAGGATAATACCTTGTAGGTCCATAGTGTCAAGTAAGACCAGCATAAATGCTCATGACAGTGAGGACCAACAAGATATACCCACAAGCAGATAAAGAAATAAAACATGTTCTCATACCCTCAGTCTTCTAGCTATGCATCATCGAAAACAATCATAGGGGGAGAACACTCAGCAAAGAAATCAAAATAGACAACATGCAAAGAAATAAAGTCAAACAAATCTTAGCAAGTCAAGTGCGTGTGTGTAGGTCATAGAGTCAAGCTTTGAGTATCGCATCTGCTAGTGAGAAATATTGCATCATCTAGACTACGGGTAGGACATCTGATAAGTGTTGAGAAACACTCGACGCTAGGGTAGTGTTGAAAAACATAGTTGGGGTGGTGTTGAAAAATACCATTTGCGAGGTGCCTAAGAAACCCAAATGCACAAAGAGACCCAAGATAAGCTTAAAACAACGTATGCCCCCTAGACTAAGACAAGAATCAATTCCAGGCTAGGAGAGACAAAGTGAGAAGTGGAGCAAAAGAGTGCCACACAAGACTAATAGACATAGGTGCAGAGGGTCTCAAGTAGCGCCTGTTTCCAGGTTTTCACCACTTGATAGATTTATTGCAATTTTTTCAGGACTTTTTATAATTTTTTTGTATTTTTGCTACCAAGGCGCCTGTTTCCAAGTTTTCACCAAGGCACTTTTTCAATTTTTTTTATTTTTTTATTTTTTTTTAATTTTTTTTAATTTTTTCAAGACTTTTTATGCTTTTTAGGATTTTTTCAGCATCATATATGAATTTTTTTGGTTTTTTTTCAGGATCATAAAATATGTACAAAGAATGCCCCAGACAGAAATGGGCATCAAGAATCTACTTCCTCTGATGTAGAGAACTGATAGGCCCTAGGCCCAAATGCTGCAACTATGACAATAGGAGGTCTCAACCAGTTTAACCAATAATAACTAGCCCTAAGCAATGTCTGAGCTAGCGGAGGATCGTTAGAATGTGATCCACATATGCCATCGTGGATTTCAGCTAGCACTTTTTCTGACTCCTCTATTTCTAGACACTTAAGGAGAGTTCCGTCTAGACCCTTCCTATACAAGTCACCAGAGACAAAGGCAAAGTGTAAGGGATGGCAGAAGGAATGGCGTGGTGGATTTGCAAGAGGAATATGAGGTGGAAGATATGAAAAGATGGTAGGATTGTAAGATTTGTGAGCAGGATAGCGTAATTCATCCACCAGGAACTTGAAGCAAAATTTATGCTTTTTCATTTGTAAGATGGATGTCGAAGCAACCAAGGCATTAGAAACTTTGTTCTCAGCTCTAGGAATGGGCTGAAGTATAACAAATATGAGATCATGCTTGAAGTAGTGCACCATTTTTCTGTAGAGAATCAGCTTGTCATCTTTTATTTGAGACTCATTGTTTTTTAGCAGATTTTTATTTTTACTTTTCTTAGGTGTGGATACTGCCACAATGTGGTTTTTTCCATCCGACCATTGCTCTTTTCTTTTGACGTGATGACTGTGATACTTGATTGCTGATTCAATCTTTTTTGTGGCTAGTTCGCTGGTGGAAGAAGTAACAGGTGTTGATGCAAGATGAAATGAAGTGACTGGTTCAACAGTATTTATGTGAAGGATGTCATCTCTGGTGACATGAGAGGTTGAGCCTATAGAGTAAGCTCCAAAAGTAGCTAGATCTAGACTTGTCATAGAAGAACCAGCGTGGTCCACTAAGGCAATATGAGGAACAAACTCATCAGACCCCACACAAGACCCATCAACCACGTCGGGATGGTTACTACAAGAATGAACCATATCAACATCCATATCATCAGTAGATATACATTCTTCTCCCCAAAGGAGTGAAGTAGAAGGAAGATCATCTCCCATTTGAGCCATAGTGTGTAGCGGTGACTCATCTATATCTGTGTCTGAATTACTGAGCATGGGAGTATTTCTAGAATCCTCTCTATAGATCCACTCTTGAATAACTTGTTCTTCTCTTTCTACTTCTAAAGGAATGAATGAAGGAACAAAAGTATCAAAGATCACCATAGTAGAAGTGGAAGGCTTCATGTGATCAGAAGGTCTCCCATATGACCTAGGAGAAATAGGTACAGAAGAAAAGGAATCCAGTGTATATTCACCCATACCAAGGCTCATCATCTTAAGTGATTTCTCAGCAGTAGCTAGAGACGTACTAGGATCAACAAAAGGTTCATTATGAGGAACAAATTTTTCAGTAGTAGCAAGAGCATTGATAGCAATAGTATGGTCTCTAGGAATCACAACCTCAGTGCCATTGTACGGAAATTTGACGCACTGATGATAAGTGGAAGGAACAGCCTGCATGTCATGGATCCAAGGATGACCCAAAAGAATGTTATATGCGAGTGGGATGTCCAATACTTGGAAGCTAATATCTTTCGTGATAGGGCCCACTCGAACAGGCATCGTGACAAGACCTTTGGAAGATCTTTCCACTTCATCGTAAGCTTTTATAGTAATCTTCTTCTTGGAATCCACAGCCAATTCTGACAAACCCAATTGTTGTATGACATTGAAAGAAACAATATTTAACCCTGCACCATTGTCTATCAGGACTCGGCGGACTCGGGTATTGTAGACTAGAACTTCAATTTGTAAAGCTAGATTATGTGGGTGAGCAATAGATATGTCATCTTCTGCAGAAAAGGAGAGAGATAGCAGAGATGAAATGTGGTTAACCATAGCCTGAAATTGATCTGGATCAATGTCATTGGGAACACGTGTTGTACGTAGGGCCTCATCAAGAATCTCTCTATGCGAAGAGGATAACCAAAGCAACTCAAGGATAGATATCTGTGCTGGTGTCTTTTGCAAATGTTGGACAAGATCATAGCTAGGGGTGGCTAAAGGAGCCACTTGTTTGGAAGGCAAAGCTTGCTTGGGATCTTGCGCAGTTTTAAGGACAATCTTGGCTTGCCCCCTCGTAATAGCATTCAGTGTCTCACTTCGGGAAGATGAACTACCACGTGTTTGCAAGAATAACTTTGGCTTACCATGATTGGTGTTATTATCATCTTGAGACCTCATCATTAGAACACTCTCAACGGGCTCGACCATGTTAATCACAAGCGTATTAGAAGGATACGTGTAATTGATCTTTGCATCATGATTCTTCTTATGTGTTTGAGAGGTTTCCCCCTTATCATGCTTAGGTAGAGGATCTTTGAAAGCTGTGTGATCAGAATTTTTAGTTAAGCCATCAGTGGAGATTGTGCCGTTCTCAATAAGATCTTGAATATCATCCTTAAGCCTAAAACAATTGTCTGTTGGATGTCCCTTATTTCTATGATAATGGCAGTAATGATCCTCTCTCCACCAATCAGGCTTATTTATTAGATCCCAGTTACCAGGTTTATCAGGAAGCGTAAGATATCCATTGTCAACCAAAGTCTTAAGGATCACATCGTAAGGTTCTGCCAACTTGGTATAGACTCACTTTCGAAATGACTTCTTAGGCTTATCTACATATTGAGGTTTAAGAGCATTGTGAGTGTTGCTAGCTTCTTGTTGTTTTGCTGCATAGATAGCGTTGGAGAGATTGAAAGCGGGCTCTTTAACTTTAGGAGCATCAACAACCCCATCATTAACAACATACTTGTTCTTATTCCAAGGTTTGTTCTTGTCTTTACCATTGCCTTTAGCATCTTTATTAATAACAATATCCCCTTTTCTTATAGCTACATCCTCAATCTGATATGCACTTTCAACCATGTCATGGAAGGAGGAGAACAGTTGCTTCCTTAGATCATAAAATAGCTCAGGCACAAGTGTGTTGATGAAAATGTCAATCTTTTCTCTTTCGGGTAGCTGACGAGGATATCGAGAATACAATGACCTCCATCATTGTAAGTAAGTTGCAAATGGCTCACCTTGATGTTGTCTTAGATTACCAAGATCTATCACAGTGACAGGTTGTTGGATGTTGTAAGAGTACTGCTGGGTAAATCGCTGAGCTAACTCATCAAAAGTCTTAAGAGGTGGTGTCAATTTTGCAAACCATTCCAAAGCTTGGCCTCTTAAGCTTCGAGGGAATAAGCGTAGAAGATATGTGTCTTCATGAAGAAATTCCATACTAAGAGCATAAAAATGATGCACATGGTCATGAGGGTCACCATTTCCATCATACTTGTCATATTTAGGAACCTCAATATCCTTAGGAAACGGGACCATGTATAGATCTTTATCAAAAGGAAGAGCACAAATTGATTCTACAAAAGAGACCTTTGGAGGCTCTCTTTCTAATGCCATTTGAGTAAGGTGTTGATTTGTCCGACGTAATTCTTCTTGAAGGACTTCCAATTCAGTTGGTACTCTTTGTTGGACAATTTGTCTGACATCATACTCGGGAGGAAGCTTGTATCCTCTAGAAGTCATATATTGAAAATATTGATCGCCATTACGCTCTAAAAGCTTATGCATCATTCGTTGGAAATCCACATCTTGTTCACATCTCATAAGATCCTCACTAGAAATCTCATCATTAGCCTCTGCCTCATGTTGAGAGGGAGGAGGTCTAGGAGGTGAAGAAGGCATAGCAAAAGTTGGCCTTGGAGGAGATCTTGGTGGCGTGTTGTTGCCATTGTTGCCATTGTTAAAAAGAGGTCTATGCTCATGATTACTAGTCTCAGGTTGCTCATGAAATGTCCCTCTATAAGCCATGCACCTAGTAGCATCCATCCTTTGTTGATTGTGTTCTTTTTCTAAGCGCGCTTGATTATCCTTACGCTCAAAGTGTTCTTGCAAGAGTTGAAACTTTTCTTGTTCAGTCAAAGTGAGTGAGACACTGTCTGTGTTTTTGGGGGTCTTGAATGCGGAAAAGAGGAAACCTCCTTTATACCATGGTGTAGTCTTAGAATTCTCAGATTGGTCAGAACTAGAACTGTTGTTGCTAATGAGTGCTTTTGAACGTCTAGTTGGAGAAGGTAACTATGTATAATTGAACAGAGGATGACTCTCTTGCTCAAATTGAGACCGAGTTGTAACCGGCATGAAAAGAGATGTTGGTTGACTAATAGAATGAGACAAAGTTTCTTAGATTTGAGATAAGAAAAGATAATAAAGATCACTTGTCAAAGTAGAACAATAGAGAGATGGCTCGTCAAAAGTGCTCAAGCACTTACAGCAATCAATTGACTAAAGCCGAGCAACGAGCAAGAAGCTCAATAAGCAAGTAGCTAGAGAGGTAACCGTGATGCGACAAGTGATCAAGAGTAGCATTCGTTAAACTCAAACCCAATAGTTTTAGCTCATTTATCTTAGTCTAGAACAAATCTAAACATGTAAGTAACAAACCTATTTCAGGTAAGAACAGAAAAAGATACTCTACAGCAGGTTAAAGTGCAAGTTTAGCAACTCCAGATTGCAACAGTAATAGGACAGCAGAATAACTCAGGATTCTTGGTTGAGGGTATGCAAGGATACTTCAATATCATATGACTCTTGACCAGTGAACGTGAAAAACTCAGTTTTAAAGCACTTGGACCAAATTTGTATATTGAACAGTGCAATTTCTCAGTTTGACAAGTAGTAGCAATAGATAAAAGACAGGTTTGCAAATAGTATGGGATCAAACATGTCATAGAACACTTGAAACAAGGGAAAAAGCAACCTTGCCAAGACAAGCACTTGTGATATCAAAATAGAAAACCTTATGAATGCTACCATTTGTTTGAATGTTAAGAATGTTTACACTGGCATAGCACAATCAAAGATAGTTCAAGCAATTACTACCTAGAAGGACAAGGCTCATTACTTAGCAACGAGGCTCACAACTTGATGCTCCCTTGCCTCACACCAAGTGGTTTCCCACAAGAGATATTGGCGTTGTCATGGAAGTGTCAAAAACACAACCAAAGGAACACATATGGTGAGTGTCTTGGGGTGATCCAGGTAAGTCCACTTGGATCAATCCTTGCACCAAGAAGCTAAGCAGCTAAAATAGGGTGGCCTTTATCTAATGGTTCATAGTAAGGGTTTCCATTCATAGCACCCCTCTTGCTCCTCATAAAGGACTAGGACCTCACGGCCTCAAGAGTACCTTAAGCATTCTTGCTTAATGCTTTCCTCATGGTCACAATCCCACAAGTTACTCACATCAAGCGAAGATAAGTACTATGTCTACCAAGGTTTTGTGTCCTCGATAGCCTTGAGATTATAGTGAGTTGGAATCACTCGCCACCAAGGAAAATGATGACAAAGTTGTCCCCACTTGGGTCGTTCCTCTTGATTGCTCAAGAGCAGGCCCGCTAAAGGATCCTAAGCTAAACAAAGAGTGGATTAATTCTTGAGGTTCAAGGTTTTTGCTTCACCACATGGGTGAAGAGCATACTCCCCTATCTCAAGAATCTCTCCCAAACACACCAAGCAAAGATTCAATTACCCCCTTGCTTTCAAAATCCCAAGATGTGTCAAGATTTCTATTTCACCACAAGGGTGAAGAGCATACTCTCCTACCACCTCAAAATTTCTACAACAAGGTATTAAGTGTCTATGAAAGGAAACAACTAGTATATGCCGCACTTAATAAAAAAAGCAATTAAACAAGCACTTGATTTGGTTTTTATGCTTAGGGCAGCCCTGCAAAAACCATTAGTAGCCCTCTTTGACATGCGATTTTAGCAAATTTCAGGAAAGAAGCACCTACAACCACAACTTGTTAGACCAACAAGAGTTAGGAGAATCAAAATCCAAAATCTAACAATGATTAGTACATGAAAAATCAGATAATCTGCAAAAATAACTGATCAAATGATAAAATCTGAAAATGAAACCATCATGGTTGGATTAGGCTCGGAAAGACCTTTCCAATGATATATCACACTTAAACTTTTGATACCATTTGCAAAATTTCAAAAAAAAATGGGCACCCATTTTCCAGAGTGAACGCTGAAAATTTCAAAAAATTTCAAAAAGATAGCTAAGAACCTAAAACTTGCAAGATGGATAAAATAGCCCAAAAATAGCTCACTGCCAGGTACAGACACAGTATCACGTGATACTTCACCCGACACCAGGTGATACTTTTAGTCTGCGTGATATTTCACCTTATACCAGGTGATACTTCGCCCGACACCAGGCGATATTCTCTACTATAGCCAGGTGATACTTCTGACAGGTGAAGTATCGCACGCGCATACAGAGGTATATCACATGATACTTCTTATGATAGGCAAAGTATCATGCGCACATACAGAGATATATCGCACGATACTTCTGGAAAGTATCACACGACAATCTAAGACAAAAAAATAGAGATGAAAAATTAAGCTGAAAACTTGTCGAAAAATTGATGAAAAATGACGGAAATGCAGAAAAAGAAGGGACAAAGCTAGTCTACTCTGCCCCACGGTGGGCGCCAAAAATGTGTGCTATAATTGTGTCACACTTCTATGGATCATTACATGCAAGGAAACTCAAGAATGAGCCCTCACAAATCGATCCATAGCTCCCTAGGCATGGAGTGCAAGGGCTTTTAAGAATGCTCTCAGCTAGAGCTATTTAGCCTATAACCTTGCTAGTAAACCATGCAATGGGAGATTCAAGGAAGACAAGGGCAAGAATGCCAATATCCTCAAGAATCAAGAATGAAAATGCAATGCAATGCTATGCTAGAAATGGAAATGCAAGCTAAGCTATGAAAAGAAATATGCAAGTGTTACAACCCAAGCTAATTAATCTATGTGAGCTAATCTAGAGCATAGAAATGAAGCTAATCTAAGAAAGCATAAATATGAAGCTAAGCTAAGAATGCAAGAATGAGATGTAGAATGCAAGAATGAGATGTAGATGCTAAGAATGCTCCAAATCTTCAAAAGCTCCAAATGTACCTAGAAAACCTGTAGCATAAAGTTAGCATAAAAAGTTGGGGATCTAGAATGAAGAAGAGAGCTCTTCTTTTATAGGAAATGAGAAGGAATGGACCATGGAGATTAAGAGGCAAAAGATTTAATCAAGGGTGGAGCTTGAAAGAGGAGCAATCCATGTGCACAAGTATCCTCCAATGAGAAAATAAGAGTTGACTTTTGTGTCCATATGAGACAAAAAGTGCTTTTTCCCTTTTTATAAAATAAGAATAATGCTTTATTTGTGCAACTTAGGATAAGAAGAAAAGTGGGGGCTTTTTATTTATTAAAAGGGGAGGGAATATTCCTTTTAATAAATAAAGACTTAGGATAAGATGGTTAGCCCATAGAAAATAATCAAATAAATGATAGAACTAGGATTTGATCAAGAATAAACAATTGATGATTTAGCAAATGGGGGCTAATAGTCTAGGTGACCATTTTTAGGTGTATACATATACAAACTAGTATTCTGACTTACTCCTTTTGCAACTTTACAAATTCCACAACTCTTCAAAAAAAATTTAACATCCTTATACAACTAAGGCCAAAAATACTTTTCCTTCAACAAACTTAGTGTCTTATCAATTCCAAAATGTCTATCCAAACCACTACTATGTTTTTACTTTATCAAAATAGTTTGCATTAATCCTCTTGGTATACACAACTAAATTCCTTTGAATAACATACCTTCTTGAATAAAATAGTCTTTGAACTTACTAGGTTGATCTAGTATAGGTACTCTACACATTCTCCACTGCTCAAAAAAATCAGGGTCACTTTCATACAAATTCTTCATATCATCATAACCGAGAACCTCAATTCTCATTTCAATCATCAAAGATCTTCTTCTACTCAATGTATCATCAACTCAGTTAGACACTCCACTCTTATGCTTGATCACAAATGTGAAATTATGCAAGTATCCAACCCATTTCATATGTCTCTAATTTTACTTATTCTGACTACCCAAATACTATAAAGCCTTATGATTAGTATACAACACAAATTCACTTGGAATCAAATAATGTCTTTATTTCTTTAGGGCTTGAACAATAGCATAAAATTCTTGATCATATACAAAATATTTTCTTTTAGCATCATTCAAATTTTCACTAAAGAAAGAAATAGGTTTACCTTCTTGACTTAACACAACTCCTATTTCATTTCCACTTGCATCACATTCAACTTGGAAAACCTTTTTGAAATCAGGCAAAACTAACACATGCAGTTCAAAAAATTTCTTCTTCAATGTCTCAAAACTCTTATCAGCTCCATTTGTCCACTTGAATCCTCTTTTATCTCCTCTCATAGTTTCAATGATCCCATTACAAATAGAACTAAAATCCCTGATGAAATTTTGGTAGAAACTTTCCAAACCATGTAACGATCTTACCTCACTAACATTCTTAGGTGTAGGAAAATCAAGTATAGTTTTATCCTTCTTAGGATCCATCTTCAAGCCATCAGTTGAAATCACAAATCCCAGATATATAATCTCTTCTTTGATGAATGAACACTTTTTTAAATTAATCAGCAATTTATTCTCTTTCAATATCTGTAATACCTGTCTTATATGCAACAAATGATCTTCTCTAGTTTTACTGAATATCAGAATGTCATTCAAATACACTATTACAAATTTACCCAAGAACTTATTTAGAACCTCATTCATTAACCTAATAAAAGTACTTGGTGCATTGGTTAAACTAAAAGTCATAACTAACCACTCATACAAACCTTATTTTGTCTTAAAAGAAGTCATCCATTCATCACCTTCTTTGATTCTGATCTGATGATATCCACTCTTCAAATAAATCTTAGTAAAATACTTTTCTCCACTCAAACAATCCATTATGTCATCCATTCTTGGTATAGGGAACCAATATTTAACTATAATCTTGTTGATTGCTCTTGAATCAGTACACATTCACCATTCTCTGTTCTTCTTAGGTGCCAATACAATTGGTACTTCACACAAAATCCAACTCTCTCTGATCAAACATTTATGAAATAATTCATTAAATTTTTGGTTAAGTTCCTCATTCTCAGTTGGTGTCAACCGATGTGGTTCTTTATTTAGAAAACTAGCTCTAGGAATCAGATCCATACAATGACTAATATTTCTCATCGGTGTTAAGCCATCGAGTAAATTATCTAAAATGACTCTTTGTACTTGGTGATAAAATTTTCAACCTCTACCAACACTTTATCTTTCATTTTCCTACTTAGTTTCTTAGGAATCAAATCATAACAAACATCATTATTCTTAATATCCTTAACAAACTATCTACCTTCCATCAAAAAAACTTTCACAGATGCACATATTTCACCAACAGATTCCTCAACCAAAGGTAACAATATTTATCTCTTTCCATCATCCCTAATAGTATACTTATTCAGTTTCCCATCATGTATAGCATGTCTATCATATTGCTAAGGTCTACCCAAAAAAATATGACAACAATCCATAGGCATAATATCACACAACACCTTAACACAATACTTTCCAATCTTTAGATTTACAAAACATTTTTCACTTACCATTAGTGTATTTTCATCTTTGATCCATGAAATTTGATAGGGCTTCAAATATTTCAACCTTTCTAACTGTAACTTTGCAACCATTTCTTCTCATGCCAGATTCTTTGAGCTTCCACTATCAATGATTACTTTCCAAACTTTTTTTGCAACTCTATCACATCTAGTCTTGAACAAGTTTTTTCTTATCAGATCTTCCTTAGTATTTTCAATCCATAATTCTCTTCTAACCATGATTTTTCCTTCCTTCTCAAGCTCATTCAATTAACCTTCCTAAACCAAATAATTTCTACTTCTACCAACCTTGTTACTTACATGTGTACACTCAAATGATCTATTTCCTTCTTCTCTACAATTGTAACAAGTTCCTTGGAATCCTCCTCTACCATAGCCACCTTGGGAGTAGTTACTTCTTCATGAGAAGGGATTTTCACCTTTCTAGTCAATCTTTTCATTGTCCTAATTTGTTTTGTCTTAATTAGATCTACTATTTTTACCATAGGATCTACCTCTTCCTCTAGGGAATTTACCACCTCTTTCTCTTTGTCTTTTCTCATGTCCTTTATTCAATTTCTCCTAAGCTTTTAGGGAAAACTGATAAGATTCTTAAATACTCTCCATTTTTACCAAACTATTTTCTTCTTGGATAGAAGTCCTTGATCCATTCATGTATCTTGTAATTATTTCCACCTCATCTTCAGTATGTTTAGATCTGATGTCTAATCTGTAGAATTCCTTAGTGTAATTTGTCACCGAGCTATCTTTCTTCTTCAAAATTTGCATTCTCCTAACTAGGTTAATATGATAATCACAAGGTAGAATTTTTCCTTTCAATTTGTTCACCATCTTATTCCATACCTTAATTTTGGCTTTACCTTTCATCTTTCTATCCAATTGCAAATGCTCCCACCACAAGGATGCATGCCCTTTCAATTTTGTGCTTGCAATTTTCACTTTCTTTTCCTCTAATATGTTCTCATATTCAAAGTATTTCTCCATCTCAGTTATCCAGTCTACCAATTCATCTAAATCTAATCTCCCACTATACTCATGAGGTTAAACTATGGTATAGATTTCAAAATAGTCAATTCCTTGAAGAATATTTCTTCTCCTTGATCCATTATAAGTATTGGTGCAGCTTCTCCTTGCACTTCTTCCTTGATTTCATCATCACTAACATATTCAAGATGTCTACCTCAATTTTGGGATGTCTTAATAGCTTCTAAACTAGCATCAATTTGTCTTATCATATCATCTTAGCATGGATCTATATCTCACCTCCCTCGAACCATCTTGAAACCCTCTAAAATTGTAGGTCAAATCACAATCTGTCACCCCACAATAATATCACCAACTAGGGATTACAAGAAGGAACCTCCAAATCTAACCTTTCTTTGATACCACCTAATGCAAGATAGGATTGATAATGGGGCCTAGGGCTCACCCAAAACCAAACCTACTTGCAAAACAACAACTTGGAAGAGACACAATAGAAAAAGAGAGAAGAAATGCAGATATCTTTTCTTAACTCATTCAAACTTCATGCATGTTGGGTTGTAAATCCTTCCTAGTTATGGCCAATACAATAAAATTTAGTTACAGAATAATCCTCATACATGCGAGGCTCCAAAACTCCACCTTTTGTCTCCCTAGCACTACTAGAACTACTACCCCTTCCTATAACATCTATACTTATTTATACAAGAGGCCACCAAATAGGTCAGCTTCAAAAGATCCTAAGATCCAACATTGGAGAAAGAAATGACCCATATTTAGGTCCACATGTTTCTCAATGAGTGATCCCAACATTAATTCTATGACCAAAATTAACTGTACATGTCATCTAGCATCAAACAATTAAATTTGACCAATCAGTGAACTCAGCAACTGAGAAACACCAAACATTATCAAACCAACTTGATAAAAGAAACTACAATGTAGTAATCGAGCTCGCTAGTGCCCAAAAGGACACCTCACCAAGAGCTCAAAAGTAGTTATCGAGCCAACAAAATAAGCTACCAAGTATCCAAACAATATCTAACATATTTTTGGGGAGCAACCCATAACACAGCAATGAGTTGTGAACCTCTCATTTGGGAGGTCTTGGGTTCAAGTCTTCTTGAGCCCCATGTTGTTGGCTTTGGCCTATTACCTATCAATATATATATATATATATATATATATATATATATATATATATATATATATATATATATATATATAACATATTTTTGGTTGATCTAGGATTTCCATAAACCCAAGATGCTCCTTCATCATCTTGTAAGGATCTCACATCCTAAACTAAGGTATTTGATGCTTTTGAAGCATGTACTAGTGGAACTGGGGCAAATGGGGCAACCTGTGGAAGTAGCACATATCTAAATTTCTGTAGTCTATGTTGACCCCAACCTATAACCCACACTTGATGGAGAGCTCTCATCACTCCTCCTCCCCTCATCCTAAATCTTCCACCCTGCATCCTCATGCCACCTCTAATAGGTATCCAAGAAAAAACTGGTATAGAAACCTACCTACCTTGCCTATCTCTACCAGATCTCCTCCCCCTTCTCCCTCTCCCACCTCTTCCCCCTCTATCATCATAATTATCTTTAGAGCTATCATTAATATTAGTAACAGGCTCTATAGGATCGATAAAGTGAAAAAAAGGGTCATGACTGAACTATTGAGCATAATCATTTGTCATACCAGCATCCACAATATGATCTCTCATGTCCCAATCAAAATGTGGTAAACCCAGGAGCTCACCTCATGCTACATAGTATTCAATCTAAGTACCCTACATGGATATCTCTACCTCAGAGTTTTTTTTAGTGGTGAATATTCACCTTATCGCAAATTCTGGGAAATGTCATTGTCAAAATTGGCAAATCATGCATGATACATGGTGGCCCAAATTGCCCAATTTTAACATGGTAACAAGTCAATATTATTTTGAATCACCATTAAGATTTTTTTTTTAACGTGGTTGATCGTTATATTCACCTTTTACCAATCTGACATGGTTCTCATAATAGCCTCTTATTCACCAAGGGTTATTAATTATGAATTGAATATAAAATCTAAATATAGCCAAATGGTCTTTAGATTGGTCCTATTTTTCCAACCTTTTATTAATTGTTATATTAACCAGGATCTATTTGACCAACCATTTGTTAATTCCCACATTGTGCATTGAACAGATCGGTACATTTTCTCCACACTTAAATAAAAATATTAATGTATTTTGAAAAGCTTGTGAATTCAAAAAAAATGGAAATTGGAATCATGGATTGATATAAATTCAAATCAGATTTGTTAGTCTTTTCATGTCCTGTTACAAAATTTTAGAGGGCCAGATTTACAAATAATAATCTTGCAACAGTGAACATAGGATTCAACATTTTAGAATTCAGAGAAAGCGTAAGGACCAAGGTAAGTAGTTAGTTGTCCACACTTCACAGTATTGCTATTAATTTTAATTCCTAGAATCCTAGTGACTAGTGAGAGGTAAGGATGTTAGACAAGGGTGACTATCCTAAGTATCCTTAGGCTGCTAAAGGGATTGAGATGTCAAGAGAGGTTGAGAAACAAAATTCTCATTGTGCTTAGGGTAGTGAAGGGATTGGAAAGCTAGACAAGGGTAAGACTCCTCAAGGAATAGAAGGGTTTTGGAGGCCATCAAAATGCCCAAAACTTAAAGATACTACCATAAAGGCTTTCTTTGGAGTTGGAAATGTTTATGCTCCATCAACTTCTACAATTGCAAGTGCAAAATCCATTCATAGTAGCTCACTAGTACCACTACCACAAGATGGGGTTTCCATTGAGTTAAATCAAAATTCATCAAATGAGGATACCAATGGGGGCACAACTAAAGATGTTATAAGGGATATGCAGAACCAGTTGGATGAAAATGCTAGCAATGAAGATAATATTGATGCTAGTAGGAAAAAAATAAAAAGGGAAGTAAAAATGGGGTGGGAGTGGTAAATGACAAGAAATTTTAAGGTTGATTGGGTAGAAAATTACTGGTTCATTGAACCAATCCTAAACAATGATGAACAACCAACATAATGCAACTGTAAGATTTGTACCTGAAAAACTAAAAGAGAGAAGAAGTTGTAGCTACAGTTTGACACTATAGAAAAGCATGTTGGTAAGGTTTATGAAAAATAGACCATAGATGGACAATAAATATTAGTAGTGAGATGGAAATCAAAGGAAGAATGTCTTCATGTTAAGTATGTCATATAATATGAACAACATAACAAGAGAATGATAGTAATTTATAGTACTAAAAATCAAATCAAGGTTGGGTTTAAACATGCAACCAATGAAGCAAACTTGGCAAAGACCATTCAGATGAGTGTTGTTTTGCATATTGTGTCCAAAGGCTTTCCTATGAGAGACTTCTCAAAATATGGTAATTTATTATCCTTTTTCAGATTTCCTCACTATACTATGTCACATTGGTCAAAAAATGTTGGATGGGAAATGGAAAACTATCTTTCTGAGGTGGAAAGGAAAAATTTACAGGAGAAAGTAAAATAGTCCAAATTCATTCATTATTCATAAATGAAGTTGCTATAGTGTATAAAACTCCTTGGGTCTATATGTATGTGTATAAAGTAAAATAACATGTCCTCCAAGCTCATCTACTCTGTGTTCATAAAATGAGGGGCAATTCAATAGTAGAAAACTTATATTTTAAAGTCAAGAATGCTTTGAATGAAGTTGTTGGTATGGATGATTTGATAATCGACAGGAAGTTAGTGTGTGTTGGAGCTGATGGAGCTGCAGTAATGCAAGGCCAAAGGAATGGTCTTTGTGCAAGATTACAAACTAGTATTGTACCTTACATTCTTGGCATACATTGCATGGCCCATCGAATGAATTTAGCATATAAAATTGTAAGCGATTTTCCTATAATGTCAAAAGTTGAAGATCTAGTTTGTGAGATATACTCTTACTTTTGTAGAAATCCTAAATGTTTTGCATAATTTAAGATTTTTTCAAAGGGAGTAACACCAGGAAAGAAGCTTTTCAAGGATGTTGAGACCAGATGGATCTCTTTGCATGGACCATTAGAAATATTTCTAACAAAATATCAATCCTTGATCAGACTAATATATGAGCAACACCTCACAGTAGACAAAGCTCCTGATTTGTAACATAAGTTAAGTGATATAGATACTTTGTTAACTTTAGCCATTCTTCTCGCCATGCTAGATTTAATGAAAAACTTGTTAAGAAAGCCCAAGACAGAACTATGTATATCCATGAGTATAGCAGTTTATGTAGAATGACATGCATTTCCTTAGATGCTCTGTATTCATATATGACAACACTTCAAAGCCCAAATTTTTTCAAGTGGCAGATAATTACAAATTTGAATCATGCTAAGAATGTTTTATAATTTAATGCAAAAAATGATTTATGTATGTTTGTGAAAGGATATGAAATATACCAATGCACCAATCTAAGATGGGAAAGTGAGGTAGACTACTTCCAATTAAAAAGGTTGATTTTGACAGGATTGTTAAATCTATTAGTGATAATTTGAAGTCAATTTCCTACCAACTTTTAACTCAGATTTGTGAAAGATTCCCTCAAGAATAAATTCTTGAATCCATGGGTTGTGTGTTTCCTAATTTTTGGAAAAATGTCAAAGATAAACAAACTGATGCACGTATCTTTCATAAAAAAATGATGAATTGATCAGAGAGTTTTCAAAACATATGCAGATTGCAATGAACAACCAATTGAAGGAATTTTAGATTTAGCTAATCTTAAAAAATAATATAGAAAATTTGCATAATGTATAAAATTGTAGTTGAAAAACTTGGAGAATCCATTTGAACCTGGTGTAATTACCAGGCTTTGGAAAAGGATAGAGAAGAATGAAGTACTACGTGATTCAATATCATAATATTTCAAACTTTCTTATTTATGTCAAACAATGATATTGGGTTTGGTGGAAGATGAAAGAGTTTTTAGTGCATTGGGGCTTTTGAAATCAAAGATCAGAAACAAACTAGACAAAAATTTGGAAACTTTCTTGAGGTTGTTTGTAACTTAGTACAATGTTGGAGACTTTCCTTATGATAGGGCATTGGCAATTTGGAATCCCATGCGTGAAAGAGGAGGGCTTTAAAAAACTTCAAAACCTTTTGGCGCTACCACTAGTTTTGAGACAAATGATGGATCTTGGTCCTAGACTCAGAATGAAGATGAATAATTTTTTAATTTTGAATACCCAACTCAGAATGAAGGTGAGCCTCTTGCTACTAGTCAATTTCAGGACCTAGATTTCATGTGGGATATAGAAGCATCAGACTTCTCACTGAGTTAGTGAACTGATTTAGCATTTAGTTAATAAGTATTTATACACTGTATACATTACTTCTTAGACTTTGATCTTGACTCATATTACATTTACAATTTAGAAAACTATTGTTCATGATTTTTGTAATTTGAAGTATAATGTATGAAATTCATGTTACTGCATTGAAATTTGAATTATAATCATTTAATATCTTTTTTCCTCACTATAAAGTGTAAATGGCTCACGCTATTTCAAAACTTAAGCTGGCCTGGTTTTGAAGTTACGCAAACAGTTCATCTAACCCTATCTCAACTTTCCTACATGCAAATCAGGGGCCTTTGGAACCCTTCAGAAGTTACGTTGACAGTCTTCTTAACATATTCACAAGAGAGGAACCATGTAAAAAAAATTTAGATATAACCTTACAAAGTCTTGCACAAAGCCTTGCATAACCTCTGAATGATTTAATCTTGTAACTTGTTAACATTTCTGAAGTTATGCCTAACCGCCAAATTCTTCATTGCAACTTCATAACCTCCAATGCTAATGGCCAAGAAACCCTCACAAAGCTCCACAAACCACTTGAACATTACTATCATAGCTTTGGAACTGTTCCTGACAAATGTTAATTCGATCATTGACATAGTCTATTCCTTGGAGATTTCCACATGGCATGCAACTTACTCTCACTTTTCAACACCTTCTTAAGTTACACACATTGTTAGTTAGGACCTCAGAACCCATCACCATCATAACCACTTAACAGTTAAGAAGTTATAAAATAGCCAAGTGTAACTTCAGAACATTGTCAATGGTCAAAGCTTTACCTTTTGCGAAGTTCCATAAATCTAGGCGTTGCTTCCTAATTTCCTAGAAATTATCATACTCATTCCTAATTTCCTAATATGACATTATACATATAATTTTAAAAAAATTGCAACTTTGATCTTGAGCTCTTTGTTCACAAGGCACATAAAATTACAAAATTCACAAAAGGAGACAATATTTAGAGAAATTTTTTTTGTTGAATCCTTGTATTAACTTCCTTGAAATTTATACATCAATGATCATAGTATCAGAGACTTCTACTGTCAGAAAATAAAAATTAACTTTAGAAAAAAAAATTGGAAATAGTTACAAAAGCAACAACTGGCAGCCCAGACTCTTTAGAATCAGTCTTGGTTTGCACTAAAAGTGTATCCACAATAGGTGAACTGCAAAGATAAGATACCCTATTTGAATTAACTGACCTCCCTTGATTGGCTCTTCATGTAATATAAGAATTGTCTCAACTAATTCCATGTGGAAAGGCTTGAATCTCTCCAATGGTTTCCCACATTACAATTTCCCTCTTTTATGGCCAAGTTGTCTCTCTAACTATATCCAAGTCTTCAAGGTATCTATTCCACTTGGCATCTATTATGGCTCAAGATTTAGCACAAAATTATTCATGTCAATCTCCTACTTGTACAATTCATCGACAACTTCATAAAAAGTTGAAATGTCAACATCACCAACAAAATAAGAAGCCACCTTGCTAGCATCCAAAATTTGGTTGAAAGAATCAACCCACTCCTTCCAATCCTTCAAGTGTCCCTCTATGTCCACAATAGCAGGGATATATCATTCAAACTCTTCAGAAAAAACCTTTAGCTTTGCCTAAATTTTTTATAACATTCTAGTGAAAAATGCATACAAATCCTTTACTAATAATAAATTTCCTTAACATAAATTATTTTGTCAATTAAATCCAACTTCTTTTCCATTAGTAAAATTAGCCTATCAAATAATTGCAAGTATGGGCCCCAAGAATTAAATAATGGGGTTAGTACATACAAGGCATTAGAATAATGATGTTCTACCCCCTCCAAAGAAATGATTGACTTGAGACTTCCCTTTTAAAATATTTACTCTTTGCAATAGCACCTTCTTCAAAGTTTCCTTCTCAGCAATTCCAGTATCAGTAGGTTGATCAACATCCATTATTATATTTTCTATTGCAAGTTCTGAAGCTAAGCCCCCCTCATACTCAGTTTGGACCCTAGCATCATAGACCTATGTAATTTCCTTGGACTAATTTTTTAGAGTATTTATTTCATCTTTTAGTTCCTTCAAAGTCTTATCCATGATATAATTCTTCTCCATTTCCTCTTCAAACTTTTTTTCTAGTTGCCACATAATATTCGAATGTCCTGGCTAGCCTTCTCTCTAAGTCCTCAACCACTACTTTATTCATGGAGGATGCATGATGTAGGATATTTTCTATCTTTGATTTTGTAGTGTCCTACAACCTCTATATTAATTGGCTACCCTATGATGTGTCTTGGATGTCAATCAATCTAGACTTATTAGATTTTGGGGCCACACACCATACTGCTAGTGTCTTAGTGTCCATATTGAATCCAAAACCCCTTTTTAGTCCATCAAGGCCAAAAGCTTCATAAGCTACAACTTTATCTTGCCTCTTGATTTGGTCAATTAATAATGAGGATTCCAAGTCCCATCCAGGGATCAGCAACATGCCACTTCTCTTCACAAGATCTCTTGCCTCCTCCATAGTTAATATTTCACTGTTGGGATCATAGGCCTGTAATTTTCAATTATTTCAACATTCTTTTCCTATGATTACCCTATTTTCAAAGACAATGTTAATTCATTATGCTTAACTCTAAAGAGAAAACTTTTAAACTCATCGGACTTGATGAATTCATCATCATCTATAAAATCTTTAGCTTGGATGAACCTATCATCAAATATAACTGCAGCCAATTCTAACTCATCTAGGGCCTTTTCTCCCTCATTTTCTTGTGATGTCAAAAATTGTTGTCTTGTGTCATCAAAGGAATGGCTAGTACCTGGCAGGATTTTTAGTTCCTTTTGCCTTGCCTTACCTTTTCTGGTACATTCATCAACTTTTTTTTCTTTGCTGGACCCTGTTCAGATGTGGATGGCTCAGCTTGTTCTCTTTCTATCGATTCAACTTCCTCAAGGTTTATTTTGTCCTCCTCCTTCTCCTTGGGGATGTTTGCAAATTTAGACATAATATCTTTGTAACTCTCTAAACACTTGTCAATTCTCAATATGTATAGGACATCATGAAAGAAACTGGTGAAGGTAGGTTCTGCCTTTTTCAACTCTGTCTCTACCCTTACAATATTTTTCCATTTAAGGCTTCTCTCATCACAAATATCTTGATTGAGAACATTTATAATAATATCTTCATCTTTCATAGGCTGATTTGGAGCCAAATTGTGAATCCTCATTTCTCTCAATACTCCTCTAATGAAGTCTTCAAGGTCATACATCCTTGTATTAGAAGAGCGCAAACTGAATTGTCTCAAGAATTCATGGATTTGATCCATGGTATCTTACCTATAGATAAATCCCCTATTTGGAACCTCCTTAGCAAAAAGGTTCCCTTATGTCTTTTAGGGCCCAAGTGTTCTCTATCCATCATCATAATCTTCCATAGGAATTCTATTATTCCCAATCTTTCTAGGACATATTTTGGTAGTATGTGTGGAGTTTGAGGGAAAGCATACACTCTCATAGCAGAAAAATGCTTTAAAATGAACATATCACCCCAATTGTGTTGAATTTCATTGTCAATTTCAAATGCACTAGGTATAAGCAATTTTCTAACATTTAAAGGAAATATATCCCTCACAATACCTAGCATGTTCATTATTGGAAAGACACAATCACTATAAAAGGAAATGGAGTTAGAGAAATGGTAAATTATATCCCATAACCTTATCCAGAGTTGAAGTAGAATAGTTCCTCCTACATTCTCAGTCTCATTGATGAACTCTAGGTTGATGTAGCCAATATTGCGATAGAGGATTAGGTGCATCATCATGGAGTAGTGATTGAACTTGAAGCTTTTCAAATTAGTCTTTGCATTCATCAACTCAGTGTGCATTACATTGATTATGTTCCCCACATAATCAAACTCCTTGTTGGCATATAGGTCCTAAACATCTGTAGCCATGACATTAATGTCAAGAGTCACTGTCAAACCTCCATCTAGTCCAATAACTTTTTGTATACCATAGATGGTATACTAGAAATAGGGAAAGAAAATCTCAATATCAAATGAATCTACAACCTTCTTCGACATCAACCCTGGCTCTTTATTTTCTCTAGGAATATTCTTCCTCATAACCCTTCCAGTGTAGTAACTTTTCTATCTATTAAACATGGCCTCCTCTTCTACTAGGTCAATATCCATGCTCATAGGTCTATGAAGGTCAAAAGATTGAATAAAAGTCACTATGTCTAACATGTAGAATATATACTTTTCCTTATGGAAATATTGTGTCATTAGATTGTATGTTTTAATTAGCATTTTCATCATGTCTACATCCACAAATATCTTAGGTACTATCAACTTTCCCAAGTTCCTATCCCATGGGTTTGAAACAAGAGGGTCTCTCAATCTATTTTTATATAAATACATGAAGATCTCATACCCAGTTGTGTTTGGGCAAACGACATCCCTACAGTATGCATAAGGGTCCCTCCATTCATAAGCGTTAGCTGATTGCAGATTTGAGGTTCTAGGAAATAGTTTCATCCATTCTTAAGTGTATATGTTTAGCCTCTTTGTTCTTGAATACACACTCTTTGATTGTACTTCAACAACCTCAGAAGATCCTTGTTCTTCCATCTTTATGTATACTAAACTCTAAGCTCCTTTTCTACACTTAAAGGTTTCAACTCTCTATTACTCTTCGACTCTAAAAATTATGGATGCTCTATGAACTATCTTTAATAAGAAACTCACCACCTACTCTATTAAAATATTATCAAGAGAACACACATGAAATTACATTTTTCAAAAAAGTGCCACTTTTAGCTTAGATTTGGCAACAATCCGAGAGAAAATCATCGACTTGTCATTATTTTATCCATTAAGACCCCACAACTTTTCCTTTTTCTATGTTGTAAAAGGATCATTCTATTTCAAACATAAATTAGCCCAATTCTGAAGTTACGCTAATGGCTCATCTAATCCTATCTCAACTTTGCTACCTACAAATCAGGGGCCTTGGCCCTTTGAATTTGAAATAATAAAACTTTGACACTTACAAAGTTATGCAACACCTTTTCAAGACTTTGGTACTATTAAAATGACTAGGGAAAATAAACCTTGAGATGTTACGACACATCCTCGCATGACTTCAGAATGATAGAACCTTCTTATTCTTATACTTCTTAATCACCATCACAAATGGCCAAGAAACCTTAGTGAAGCTCCTCAAACCACTTGAACATTACTATCATATCTTCAGAACTGTTCCTGACAAATATTAATTTCGACCATTCAACTTGACACTGGACACATTCCATTCTTTGACACTTTCCACATGGCATGCAACTTACTCTCACTTTTAAACACCTTTTGAAGTTATGCACACCATTAGTCAGGAACTTAGAACCCATCACCATCATAATAACTTAACCTTTGAGAAGTTACGAAATAGCCAGGCATAACTTCAGAACATTGTCAGTGGTCAAACTCTACAGATGAGGGATTTTTCGTAGTTCAAAACCTTATGCTGCTACTGCTAGTTTTGAGAAAAATGATGGATCTCAGACTTAGTCCTAGGCTCAAAATGAAGATGAAGAGTTATTTAATTTTGAATACCCAAGTCAAAATGAAGAGGGCTAAGGAACATGTTAAATGTTACTTACTACTAGTCACTTTCAGGAATCAGGTGTTAGAATAACTGAGAGTGGGGTTGAATCAATTAAATCAGTTATCCTACAGTCCCAAACTCTCATATGTACTTTTCAAAACTTTTTTAACAATTCAAATAGCTTGACAAGATAAAATATCAATCTATCTATTCATTTACCAAATACAAGTAATTATCCAAATTGTGATTACCGATTAAATCAACTGTTCATTATATAAAGTATGATAGAAAAAAAATCATAAAAAATAACACATAACACATAGCACAATAATTTAACATGGAAACCCTATTAAGGGAAAAACCACCTGAGACTGGTAACCCAAAATATTTCACTCTTCTAAAGTGAGCTCAGTTAGGAGCCAACCCTGTTAAAGGTTACAATGCACACTGTTAGGTGTGACCTGGTTAGAGGATTTATCACTAATAATTATTGTTAGAATAACTAAGAGGGGGGTGAATAAATTAGATTAGTTATCCTACAATCCCAAACTCACAGATGTAGCTTACAAAATAATTTCAACAAATTATGTAGCTCGGTAACATAAAATATCAATTTGTCTGTTGACTTTACCGATTACCAGTAATTATCCAAACTATGATTACCGACTAAATCAACTATGCAGTATGTAAAGTATGATAGTAAAATAATCATAACAAATAACACATAACATAATTATTTAACGTGGGAACCCTGCTAAGGAAAAAAGCACCTCAGACTGGTAATCCAAAATAATTCACTCTTCTAAAGTGAGCTCGGTAAAGAGCCAACCCTGTTAAAGGTTACAATGCACATTGTTAGGTGTGACCTGGTTAGAGGATTTATCACTAATAGTTAACTTTTGACCAGCATTCACTATGGGGTCAACAAGATAACACTTTACATTCAATGAATGTCATAGGATAGTATAATAAGACTATTAAGTCCACTCAGTTAAGAGATTTTTTGAATCAATGGTTAAACAAATACAATACTGATCTAATTCAAATGCAACTCAATTGAAAAATATTCAGATCTATGCTAAGCTCATAAAATCCTCTGATCATTAATCAATTCACTTCCTCAATATTTCTAAACTTACTTTCACTCTGTAAATAGTTCTCTGACGCTCGGTAATGTCTGCGGCTCGGTTCTTTCAATAACCAGTTTGATGAGGAATGCATGAATACAATCTTCACGCAAAATCTCTATAGTCTCCTTTTTGTCTGCCATGTTTTAATAATGAAACTCATATCTCTTATATAGACAAGTAAACCATTTCCATATCAGCCATTAGATTTTGCCTCTTAATCTCCTTCATCCATTTTTCCACGTAAACCTTCCTCGAAAGATGTGTCTTTAACACATTTCAATCTCATCCTTTAGATCATCTTTGGATTTTGTCAGGTGTGGATCTCATAACTAATTTCATTGTTAACCTTGAAATCATAACAATTTCCATCTCATCAAATTCAGTCAGATGTTATTAGCATTCAATGTTTTCATCCATACTCAATTAATATAGAAATGCATCCGTGATTACTAACTTGGTTATTACTGTCACTCATACACTGCACTAGCTCAATGTATATAGAAATCTTCAATTACTGACCACATTGACTTGTTCAATTTCAAATCTCTTCTTCATAATAGATTAATGTAACATACTCAAGTCAACAATATAAAGCCATAGAATCATCAATAAGTTACCCAATGTTTACCTTATCCTTATCTATCATATCCATCTTTTCCTCATGTAGATATATTAGTTCATCATATTTTCTTCTTTCAACAGATGTTCAGATGTTTGTAACTATCATGATAAGTACTGTCAAAACTAGTTGACATCAATGACAACATATTGACTGATTTAATCATCTTACATATCACTTCAGTAGCACGCTGATCTCTAATCATTGTTTCTTCAGTTCATCCAGATATTCAATCAATTTTAGTTCATCAATCTCTCCCTTTGGAATTGATGTAAACACAAGCAATATGAAAATATGCCATACACATACCAAACATGTATTCTACAACTATCTAAGTAAATTATGTAGCTCAGTAAGCTCTCCCTAGCTTGATATTTAATATGTTTAATCACTACAAAACAAAATAGTATTACATGCAGACTTTCCCTGTGGATTTAATCTTTTCAGTTCTCGGATAGTTGTTCTCAACAATAGATATTTCATATTCATTTTCTCTCCCTCTTGCAATCTCTCTCCCTATTTGTGTTCTCACTAACTAATTTTTCATATGTAGTCACTCTCCCTGATTTTCTCTCCCTTTGAAAACAATGGAAAATAAAATATACAAACAACTCTTCAGTAGCTAAGTAATTCTTATCTTTTCAGTCCAAATCAAGTACCTTCATATACTGATAAAAAAATGCTTGTTCCAACTTCTACAATCTTTCACAACTTAGAAAAAACTAAAGTGTGAGCTATGTGCATCAACATGAATGATCTTTTGATAAGTATAGGTTGATGCAACCTACTGATCACTTTAGTGACCAATAGATAGGGGACGGACCCCAAGTCTAGTCTTCAAATATTCAAATGTGTCCTTCAGTAAGGGTTTGGTAAAGATATCAACAAGTTGTTCTTTAGATGTTACAAATTCTAGTTTCACCTGCTTCTCTTGAACTTGTTCCCTTAAGTAGTGATACTTAATAGATATATGCTTTGTTTTTTAATGCATCACAGGATTCTTGGAAATATTTAATATTTTCATCCATACTCAGTTAATATAGAAATGCATCGGTGATAACTAGCTCAGTTTTTACTATCACTCGGTATACACTGCACTAGCTTGATGTATACAAAATCTTCAATTACCGACCACATTGACTTGTTCAATTTTAAATCTATTCTTCATAATAGATTAATGTAACATTGTCAAGTCAACAATATAAAGCCATAGACTCATCAATAAGTTACCCAATGTTTACCTTATCCTTATCTATCATATCCATCTTTTCCTCATGTAGATATCTCAGTTCTTCATCTTTTCTTCTTTCAATAGATGTTCAGATGTTTGTAACTATCATGATCAGTACTGTCAAAACTAGTTGACATCAATGAAAACATATTGATTGATTTAATTATCTTACATATCACTTCAGTAGCTCATTAATATCTAATCACTATTTCTTTAGTTCATCAAAATATTCAATCAGTCATAGTTCATCAATTAACTCTTGACCATCATTCACTATGGGGTCAACAAGATAACAATTAACATTTCTTGAATGTTATACAAAAAGACTGTTAGGTCCACTCTGTTAAGATATTTTTCTAAATCAATGGTTAAACTGATACAATTTTGATCTGATTGAATTACAACTTATTTGCAAATATTCAAATCTATGCTATGCTCATAAAACTCATCTAATCATTAAACAATTCACTTCCTCAATATTTCCCCAACTTACTTTACTTAGTGTATATGCCTCTGACACTCGATAATGTCTGTAGCTTGGTTATATCTGTAACCAGTTTGATCAAGAATGCATGAATAAATTCTTCACATGAAATCTTCTGGAGTCTATATTTTATCCGGTATGTTTCAACAATGAAACTCATATCTCTTAAATAGACAAGTAAACCATTTTCATATCAGCCATTAGATTTTGCCTCTTAATCTCCTTCATCTAGTTTTCCACTTAAACCTTCCTTGGCAGATGTGTCAATAACATGTTTCAATCTAATCCTTTAGATCATCTCTAAATTATGTCACTCTTGGATCTTATAACTAACTTCATTTGTAACCTCAAAATCATAACAATTTCCATCTCATCAATTTTAGTCGGTTCTTCTTAGCATTTAATGTTTTCATCCATACTCAATTAATACTAAATGCGTTGGTGATAACTAACTTAGTTATTATTGTCACTCGTTATACACTGCATTGGATCTATGTATACAGAATTCTTCAATTATTGACCACATTAACTTATTCAATTCAAATCTCTCCTTCATAATAGAATAATGTAACATGCTCAAGTCAACAATATAAAGCCATAGACTCATCAATAAGTTACCCAATGTATACCTTATCCTTTTCTACCATATCCATATTTTCCTTATGTAGATATCTCATTTCTTCACCATTTCCTCCTTCTCTAGATAGTAAGATGTGTGTAACTATCATGATAAGTATAGTCAAAACTAGTTGACATCAATGACAACATATTGACTAATTTAATCATCTTACATATCACTTTAATAGATTGGTGAACTCTAATCACTATTCCTTTAGTTCATATAGATATTCAATCAGTTGTAGGTCATCAATCTCTCCCTTTGGCATTGATGGCAAGACAAACAATATGAAATATACTATACACATACAAAACATGTATTCTACAACTATATAGGTAAATTTTGTAGCTCGGTAAGCTCTCCCTAGCTTGATATTTAATATGTTTAATCACTACAAATAACATTCCATGCAGACTCTCCCTGTGGATTTGATCTTTTCATCTCTCTGATTCTTTCTCATGTTCTCATGAACAGATATAATCTCTCTCCCTTTATTTCATAGAACTTCCTCTCCCTTTGACAATAATGCTAAATAAAATAAATATCTCTTCAACAACCAAGTAATTATCTTTTGTTCGGTCCAGATCAAGTACCTTCATGTACTAATAAACAATTCTCTGTTCTATCTTCTACAATCTTTCACAACCTTAGGAATCCTAAAGTGTAAGCTATGTGCATCAACATGAATGATTTTATGATAAAGTATAGGTTGATGCAACCTCCTGATCACTTTATTGATCGATAGATAGGGGACATACCCCTAATCTAGTCCTCAAATACTCAAAAGTGTCCTTCAGTAAGGGCTTGGTAAAAATATCAGCAAGTTGTTCTTTAGATTTCACAAATTCTAGTTTCATCTGCTTCTCTTGAACTTGTTCCCTTAAGTAGTGATACTTAATAGATATGTGCTTTGTTTTTTAATGCATCACTAGATTCTTGGAAATGTTTATAGCACTAATGTTGTCACAATATATAATCACTGGGTCAGTGATCACTTCATTCATTCCTTCCAACACTTGTTTTATCCAAGCAATATTTTAACAATTTAAAGCAGCAACAACATACTCTGCTTCAGTAGTAGACTAAGAAATGCATGCTTGTTTCTTGCTTATCCAAGTCACAAGCCTTTCCCCCAAAAAGAATGCTCCACTAGTTGTGATCTTCTAGTCATCAATGTTTCCAGCCCAATCTACATCTATGTAAACTCGGAATTCAAATTTCCTTCCTTTGTGTACCATAAACCATAGTCTTCAGTCTTCTTCAAATATCTCAGAATCCTTTTAACAACAACCATATGTGAATATTTACAATTCGCAAAAAATCTTGCCCCAATCCCAACTGCATGTATTTGTATAGTGTATGATTTACCTCGGTTGATTCATCATCCTTTGTCAACTTGCATCCTGTTACCATCGGTGTTCCTACTAGTTTTGAATAATTTAATCTCTCCAAACATTGACATCTCAAATTCTTTTCTCATTTCATCAGCAAAGGATTTGCAAATCAAATCATGTCCTCCAAATATTATGTCATCAACAAACATTTCAACAATCAAAATATTGACATCATATTCTCCTTTCATGTACAAATTACTATTATCACTTGTCCTTACAAAGCCAATACTGATAAGATAAGCATGTAGTCTTTCATACCATGCTCTTAGTGCTTGTTTTAGTTCATACAAAGCTTTTTGCAGTGTACATACCATGTTCTTCTGATTTGGATCAACAAAATCTTCTGGTTGTTCTATGTAGACCCCCTCCTCAAGAATTGTATTCAGAAATGTTGATTTCACAACCATTTGATATACTTTGAATCCCTTATGTGTAGCATATGCAAGTAATGTATCGACTCCTTCAAGTCTTTCTACTGGTGAAAAATTTTCACCATAGTCAATACCAATTACATTTTTATCATTCGGTCTAGGTACCAATGTCCATGTCTTATTTTTCTCAATCTATTCAATTTCTTCATTCATATCCTTAACCCATTCTTTAGTTTCAAGTGCATCTCTAACATTCTTAGGCTCAAATTCACAAACTAAGCATGTGTTTTGTCTCAACTTACTTCATGTCATCATGCCATCTTTCTTTTCTCCAATTATTATGTTCTTTGGATGGTGTCTTATAAAAAATGTTTCCACCACTTGTTGTCTTCTTTTCTCATCATTCGGTTTAGGTTCATTTTGTTCCTCGGTAGCTTCTTCCTAGTTCTCGGTTTGCATTTGTTGATTCTCGGTAGCATTTTCCTGATGCTTGGTAGACTTGGCCTATGGCTTCAGTAGATAATCATGATACTTAACATATGTAAACCTACTATAGTGTTTTGGTTCCTTCATGCTTTCTTCATCATTCTTTTCATAAAACTCATCAAATTTTACATTAGCACTTTCAACCATTTTATTAGTAGCCTTGTTCAAACATTTATAAGCTTTACTCTTAGTAGAATATCCTAAAAATATTCCGTCATCACCTTTAGAGTCAAATTTACCATTTCTATCATCTTTCAAAATGTAGCATCTACTTCCAAAATTTTTGAAATAACTTACATTCGATGTATAGCCAAACCATAACTCATAAGGTGTCTTGTTTGTGTCTTTCTTCAATTGAACTGGGTTCAAGGTGTATACATCAGTGCTAACTTCTTCTCTCCATTACATTTGTGCAACATCTTTCTCAATCATCAATGTTCTGGCACAATCAACAATAGATCAGTTCCTTCTTTCAACAATTCCATTCTACTGTGGTGTCCTTGGTGTAGAAACATGTCTTTTGATTGCATGCTCATTATAGAAATTAGTGAATTCACCAGAAATAAACTCACCTCCTCTATCAGATCTTAAGCATTTTAATTCTTTCCCAATTTCTTTTTCAACTTTATCCAAATGCCACTTAAACAACTTGAATGCTTCATATTTCTCTTTGAAGAACATGACTATCATCATCCTAGAGTAGTCAATAGCATAATTTTAGTCCAAAGGTGTGGCTCTTTTGTCATCTATTTTTAGTCCTCATAACTTTACTTAGCTTTATGAATCTTCGCATAATGTGATGTTAAGTTTATTAATTTTAAAGTGTTATTTCTCTTCCTCATATTAAACCAATTGACACATCCAAACCTTTTCCGAAGTCCTTTGATCATAAAGCTTTTTTTAAATGCCATTGTTAACCCGAGCATGATAGTAAAAATTATTTTCATTTGAAATTTTTTATTCAAGACCTCGTTAATTTAAATGATATATATGTTGATGGTGTTAAAGATAAAGGAAAAAAAAATTATAGCACCTCCCAACCAAAAATTTCAAATCTATACCAGTCCCTTACCACCTCATTCGACCAATACCATTGAGTCTACCCAGGATTTTCCTTATTCTTCCACTCATTTTGTTGGATATGATGATTAGTGTGCTAAAGAAAATAATGTTTTCAACCTTATTGATTAATTCCCACCCCAACCTAAACCAAAATCAGAACCTGATCTTTGAATTACCTTTGACCTTGGTGAGATGACTAGAGAACCTGATGGTCCTCTTTATATTGTTGCAAAGGTTAATGATCTCTATTATCATAGTGTACTTATTGACCCTACTTGAAAGGTTTATGTGATAACTAAAGAACATCTTTACAATATTCACTATTTTAATGTGATCTCTATGATAAATATTATGTTATGATCCAAACTTTCAATGGTTTCCTTTATCCTACCCATGGTTCTATTATATTTCTATTAAAGTTGGTGGTAAAACTCTAGATGTCACATTTGTTTTCATCCCAACTTTAGATCATTTTCAAGACAAAATTGGTCTTCCTTGGTTTACCTCCATAGAATATTAAGCCTCTCCTATCCATAAGTGTTTTAAATTACCCTATAATGGAAAAATCATGACTATTAATCATAGTCTCTATCAACCTTTAGTGTCTCGAGAGTCTATTGACCTAGATTTATTTTGGCCTTTTATGCCTCAATAAACTCAATCCCATATAGATAATCTCTTTTGATCACATTATAACTACAAAATCCAAAATATTTATGGGCTTAGAAATTGTAAGGATGTTCCATCTCATTTCCCTGGATGTGGACTTCTCCCTACACTACCTACACCTCCTATATATGCTTAAATTATTCCTCCTATATCTTATAAATGATATACATATGATATCTCTAAATCTAGTGAGGTTCCTTTTCTTCTTCCCCCTAAGGAATAAAATGACTCAATGCTGATTAATCCTAAAGAAAATCAAATTTCTAGAAAAACCATGTGTAGCTATTGTGCTCATGATCATCATTGTAAACATCATGTTAGAGCCCATAGAATTTCTTCCCAAGCCATTTCTTCACCCAAAAAACATATTGATGCTTTGATTCCATTTGACCAACCTATGCTTGAAAGAAAGGAGGAAGTTAATTTGAAAAGGGTGGAATTGAATAAATATGATAATGTTATTTTTATCTTGGATTCTATTACAATTAATTTGGATTAAGATACTCTTGATGATTATAATGATTTTTATAATGCAATTAATTATGATATTCATGTTATTGATTATGATGACATGTATGAGCTTATTGATATTAATCATGATTTAATGCTATGTTTTCAAAATAATTATCTCCTAGTCCTAGAGATGAATAAAGTGACCCATCTTCACAACATGGTCCTTTTTTGGAATTGGCTATTGTTCCATCTATCATTATTAATTTTTCTCCTCTTACATTTCTCCCACCTTCTATAAACACTTAAACTGAGATGTGGGGGAAGGTGATATTCTTGACTTGATCCTCTAGTGTGGTAATTCTTTGTATTTGTTTATTTTAATTTTCTTCCCCTATGATGTGTTGATTGATATATGTTTTGTTTATATTTCTTTAAATGACACGTGTTTCTTTGTTGCTTCAAGGTGATAAAGGAATGAATCTATCATTAAATTCCTCTATTTTTATCATGTTTTTTCTAAATGTTGTTACAAGTGTTATGTAGTGCATGTGCCACTATTCATAAATGTGTCTTTGTGTTGTCTAATTGGGGATGATGCAAAATGGTAGATACCTATTCTTTTTGTTCTTCATGATGATAACCCAAAAAGATTCTTCTTTGTAACTCTTACATGATATTCTTCCATTATTCTTTTAGTTCTTCTACCTTTAAGGAATGATGACATTTTATTTTTAATATAGTCTCATATATTATCATATGATCATGTTGACCCCAAAGTTATTAGATCCCTTTTATTCTCTCTCTTTTTATATGTTCATTTTCCTTTTTATGTCCTTTGTTGGGGGCATCTCATAGTGGAAACATTTCTTTTGGGTGTATGTATCCTCTGTTAAAGCTATTGCTCCCATTAGGGCATTTTCAATTGCTTTAACATGGGGTCATACACTTAGATCATTGTTTCACATTTTATACATGTGTACACAACAATTCAATGCAATCTCTCTTATGGATGGATAAGGAAACAATGCCCTCCTCATGTTCATATTTTCATTGGATCCCTTAATGGAGATAATATTTTTCTTATGGATTGATCTTCCTTTCTTTGATCCCTATGGAGATAATGATTTCCTTTGGCCTAATGATTTCTTAGATCCCTTAATAGATAAAAAAATTTATTAAGGAATAATCTTCCTTTTCTTGATCCTTTTGGAGATAATGCTTTCCTTAGGCCTGATCACCCTTGTCTTATCCCTTAACATAAACAATGTTCTCTTTAAGGACTGATCCTCTTTGATGGTTTGACCAGCATATACAACTTGCTAAACTTTCAATGCTATCTTTTTTAGTGCTTTATCTTTTTGTGACTCATAGTAAGGAAATACCTTACTATACTAGTGGTTGCGCTTCATTCACTCCCCCTCTCTTTCTCTTCTCTTTCTCTTTTGAGTGATGCCTCTTTTATCTTGGTTTTGGATTTGATGAGGACTTAAGTCACTTTGGGGCTTGATGTTTCTTTATCTCCTTGATCTTGATAAGATTGTTCTTATGCATTGATCTACTCAATCATGTGCATGATTTTTTCTCATACTTATGCTAAAGTGGGGGATATATGTACCATCCTGATAAGTTATCACTCGTAATTGGATGCTTTATTAGGACCTATTAAATCTATTTTGGTGATTTCAAGGTCTAAATGTCCATTATGAGTGATCCTAGCAAGCTAATTCCTTGTTTCCCACTCCTTTTCATGCTCCTTGAGCTAATTTAAATTTGATCTCTTTTCTCATGGGGCATGTCCCTAATGGTGATGTGTCCTTAGGTTTTCAAGCCCAAATTTTACCCAAGGCTTGATGTTGTAGTTTTCTCATAGGATTTTATTTTTAAGTCATCTTGGATTAAATTTGAATCCTAAAATAATGGAGTAAGTATAAAAATCCCTATCTCTTTTCATTTTGGATATCATGACCATACTCAAGTATTTGTAAATCAAGCTATTGAGATTTTCAAGAAAGCAAGAGAATTTGGATTCAAGATTTGAAGGAAAGCACCCAAGGTCAAGATCTCAAAATATCTAATGCATTAAGATAATTCAAATCAAATGAAATCTTCTCTAACTTATTCAAATTTCTCTCCCATGATGGCCAGGTGGAGGAATTTTTAATCAAGCAAGAAGATCCATCCTTCATTCCACCTTCTCTCTCCTTCTTTGTAAGTGGTTATCAAGCATATCAACATTCAAGATATAGGAGTGGAATTCATAGATCTATACATTTGTGATGGAATCCTTGATTATAAATTAATTTCCAAGGGAAACTCTTTGTATCTCAAGGACATTCAAGCGTCTTCATTGATATGAGCAATTTCTACATCCTTCTATGAGGGTTTATGCAAGGTGAATCTATTATTTTCCAATGTATTTACTATCCTTCATGCAATTTAATTTAATTTTCAAGGTTGATTCCTAATTAGGGTTTTGACCAAGGAAAACCCCTTTATCTAACCTTTTTCCCCATTTTTTTGTGTGCAAGAATAGGTTATAGAGTTGATAGATAGGATATGTCTAGATTAGGAGAAATCAGATGATATGTGAAAAATTCAAATGAAAACACCATGAACACATTTTAATTTTCATCATGTGCTAGGAACATGTCACCATTTCTATCATATCTTTGTCATTTTAAGATCATATTTCAAACACATGTCAGATCTGACTCTTGGTTTATGTTTCTATGAATTTTCACTCATTATCTATCTGTTATGGTCTATTTTTAATGTAAATGATTAATATTTTCCACCATAATATCTTTGAGTTTGCATAGGACCACATAAGTTAGTATGTACCAACTCCAAAATACCTTTAGATGAATAATCTTTTCTTTTAAAACTAGATTTGGTCATCTTTCCTTTCTGACATTGATTGTACATAACATGATCAGGTTTGGTTAGACTCTATAAACCTCTAACTCTTCTCTTTTTACTAATATTAACCATGTTATCAAAGTTCACATGACATAGTCTCTTGTGCCATAACCATACATCTTCATTTTTTGCCAATAAATAATAGGTTTCAACATTGTCAAGATAGAATAAATTACCTTTTCATTGTCCGCCAGTACCAACCAACTTTCTAATTTCATCATAGATTTTCACCTTCTTTCTTTCAAATGCAACTTGGTGACCTCAGTTATTTAGCTATGCTACACTCAACAAATTTTAGTTAAGTCCTTTTACCCAGTATGCATTATCACATCTAATCCTATCATTCAATAAGATAGACCCTTTTCCTTTCACTTGACAAGGTGTATCATTTTCCATTTTGACTGATCCTCCATTGTAGTGTTCAAGGTATTCAAATTTATCTTCATCACCAATCATGTGATATGTACAACCACTATCAATGATCCAAGTATCATTCTTGCTAACTTTAGAAATAAGGGTTGTTTCTACATACCTTTCCTCTTCTTGAAAATCATCTTTAATTGGAAAAAATACCACTTCAATTTCATCATCAATGTTGGTGTCGATGTCGGTGTCATTTTCATCTTCTCCAACAAGGTAACATTCCTTCTTTCCTTTGTCTTTGTAATCTTGATTGTTTCTTCTATCATAGTGTTGGTTTCCTCTATTATCATGTCTTCTGCCAAACTTCCATCACCAGATCGGTCATTGTCTAAGTCTTCTTCTTTCCTGTTAGGACATCTAGCAGTAATATGGCCAATCTCTTTACAATTAAAACAAGCTAAAGGTAACTTTCCCTTATACCTTCCTTTACCTTTCTAAAGTCTCTGAGCCATAAGTGCTTCAAGCTCATCAAGATCATCTTCGTTGTTACTACCACTTTCATTCTCTATGTTATGCTTACTGCTAGATTTGCCAATCTTTAGGGATGACATAAAAGAAGACTCAACACTCGGTACAACACTATTGTCATAATTATTTATCTCAAAATTATTTAACTTTCCAATCAAACTATCAAGTGTAAGGGTACTACCAGGTGCAGACCTCATTTCATGAATTGTAGATATTCTAATTGCATAGATAGGCAAAAAGGTTCTTAGTATTTTACTTACAAAAGTATCTTCGAGAATAATACCTCCTACTCTCAAATAGCATTGACTACCTCTTTGATTTAGTTAGATTATTGTGTGATGTTCTCACCTTCTTTCATCTTCATGTCATCAAATCTACCTCTTAGACTTTTAGCTCTGGCTCTCATTACATTTACATCTCCACCATGAACTAGTGCAAGTTTATCCCACATTTGTTTCATTTTAGTGCATGCTTTGACATCTTCAAATTCAGCATCAATTAGAGAAGCATCAATCTCTATCATAGTTATATTGTGCTCATGTTTGTCTCTCAACTAATCAACTATCAAAGGTCCAATAGTCAGTTGTATGTAGCCATTATCTAGTAGAGTGATAGAAGATTCTCTAATTCCAGATATGTGCAGCCTCATCCTGCTTTTCCATGTGGTAAAGTTGTCTTTGTTCAGCTTAGGTAATTCCCTCTTATACATCTTGTGATCTTTTTCTTAAGCCCTTGAAACTTTCCTCCAAGCAACCAATATGCTCTGATACCAATTGTTAGAATAATTGAGAGGGGGGGTGAATCAGTTATCCTATAGTCCCAAACTCTCAGATGTACTTTTCAAAACTTTTTCAACAATTCAAATAGCTCAGTAAGATAAAATATCAATATGTCTATTCATTTACCGAATACTAGTAATTATCCAAACTATGATTACCGATTAAATCAACTATGTAGTATGTAAAGTATGATACAAAAATAATCATAAAAAATAACACATAACAAAATGATTTAACATTGAAACCCTGCTAAGGGAAAAACCACCTAGGATCGGTAACCCAAAATATTTTACTCTTCTGAAGTAAGCTCAATTAGGAGCCAACCCTATTAAAGGTTACAATGCACACTTTTATGTGTGACCTATTTAGAGGATTTATCACTAACAATTAACTCTTGACCAACATTCACTATGGGGTCAACAAGATAACAATTAACATTTGTTGAATGTTATATGGTAATACAAAAATACTGTTAGGTCCACTCGATTAAGAGATTTTGATGAATCAATGGTTAAACTGATACAATTTTGATTTGATTCAAATACAACTCATTTGCAAAAATTCAGATCTATGCTATGCTCATAAAACTCATCTAATCATTAAACATTTCACTTCCTCAATATTTTTCCAACTTACTTTACTCAGTGTATATGTCTCTCACGCTCGGTAATGTCTGCAACTTGGTTATGTTTGTAACCAATTTGATTAGGAATGCATGAATAAAGTCTTCATGCAAAATATTCTGCATTCTATATTTTATCTAGCATGTTTCAACAATAAAACTCATGTCTCTTAAATAGACAAGTAAACTATTTTCATATCAGCCATCGAATTTTGTCTCTTAATCTCCTTCATCTATTTTCCCACTTAAACCTTCCTCGAAAGATGTGTCAATAACACTTTTCAATCTCATCCTTTAGATCATCTCTGAATTATGTCAGCCATGGATCTTATAACTAACTTCATCTGTAACCTCAAAATCATAACAATTTCCACCTCATCAATTTCAATCGATTGTTCTTAGCATTTAATGTTTTCATCCATACTTGATTAATATTGAATGTGTTGGTGATAACTAACTCATTTATTACTATCACTCAATATACACTACACTAGCTTAGTGTATACAAAATTCTTCAATTACCGACCACATTAACTTGTTCAATTCAAATCTCTTCTTCATAATAGAATAATGTAACATGCTCGGTCAACAATATAAAGCCATAGACTCATCAATAAGTTACCCAATGTATATCTTATCATTATATGTCATATCCATCTTTTCCTTATGTAGATATCTCATTTCTTCCTTCTATAGATATTCAGATGTTTGTAACTATCATGATAAGTATAGTCAAAACTAGTTGACATCAATGACAACATATTGATTGATTTAATCATCTTACATATTACTTTAATAGCTCAGTGATCTCTAATCATTGTTCCTTCAATTCATCTAGATATTCAATTAGTTTTAGGTCATCATCAGGAGTTGGGTTCCAAATTTCCATGTGGGATTTAGAAGCTTCAGACTGCTCATTGAGTCAATGAAGTGATTTAGCATTTAGTTAATAGGTATTTATAATTTTATACAGAATCAAAAATACTTCAAGTTCATATATTTTAATTCTTAAATCTTTAATCTTGACTCATATTAATAATTATAATTTACATTTACAATTTACAAAACTATTGTTCATGATTTTTGTAATTTGAAGGAGAATGGATAATGTTATTGTAACATGTTACTGTATTGAAATTTGAAGTATAAGAAAATAATGCATATAACACTATTTGAAAAAGTGTCTTCTCATATGTATTAATTTATAAAATGATACATTTAAGTTTTTTTGCTATACTAAAGGGTTGTGGTTTCTCGAGAAGAGGAACTGACAAGATTTAAACCATTTCCAAAACCAAAAGTATATTCATATTTAAAAGTAACAAAAATTATCCTTTCAGAGGAAAAGCCTAGTCCTACATATCCTAATAGTAATTGTTATAGTATAATAGCATCCAGAAAGGAAAAAGATCATTTCATTATGGTAATCAGTCGATGTGAAGACCAGCAAGTAACGAGATCAAATCCTCTTGGAACCCCTCCTAGTCGAAGCCATGATCCTCAAAAATAGTGTGCATCTCCACATTGTCTTGTTCTAATTCAAGTTTGAACATGTCTCTTTGGTATCTAGTGTAATTGGTAGCATGATCCCATGCCACAAACATAAGATGACTCATGACATCCTATTGAATCCCCTCGTCGATATCTGAATTTGGTTGGATAACAGGTTTTGGGTTCTCATTTGATGATCCCTCATCTTTTGGAAGACCCATTCTATCATCCAAAGTTAGAAATTTAGAAATCACCCTATGTCCAGTGTTCTACTATTCCACTACCGAGAGTATATAAATAAATTAATCACCAACTTGGCAACTACATTAAATTTTGAAGGAATGTTTCACGTAAGGTGGCTTTCCTTAAAAAAGAAAATAATGAATGTCGATGAATCACAGGTCATATCTGTAATACCCCAAAAATGGGCTATAAGTTCATTAATCTCCTACATCTTCAATTCGAATGAAATCGACATCAAAGTCCTAATCTAAGGCACATCTAAACATCATCGAATCATAATTGATTATCTTAAATTCTACATCGGGGAATATTCCTAGTAATATTCCTAATCATCATAATTATCTTTAATTTTATAATTATTTGGCAATAAATCACATTTATCCTAAAGTTTGATTAATTGAATATTTTCATATTTAATTAATTAGATTTAATATCTTGCCACTTAATTGTGTAATTAAATTTAATTCTATCTATTATTAATTGTATTATTTAATTTTGACAATAAATCTAATATCCTATGAATAATTGATTAAATTCTTATTTAATTAATTAAAGCAAGTTGTCATTATTTAATAATATAGTTTTTAATAAAAGTTTGATTAAATAATTGATTAACCCATAAATCAATTGTTTTATTTTTAAAAGCAGTTAAGTTGGAAATAAATCACTTTATTATTAAATTAATTCACAAATAAAACATGCACAATCATAAAAGCAGACAACTATCAATTATCAATTAAATCTAAACTTCTAATTCGAGTTAAACTGTGCTTTTGCATGTTTTTGTGAGTTAATTATCCTTTATTTAAAAATAACTCAAAAATCAACCTGAGTTATTTGAGTGATTTATGGCTTTTATCCATGCACCTCTAAAGCCCTAGATTTCTATAAATTAAAGGCTCGGCTCTTCATAATTCATCTCTCAATCATCTCTCAAATTTGCATCCACAGAATCTCATAATTTTGCAAGCTTACTTTGCCAAAGTCATCTACGAATTGCACAACTATTTTGAAGAATTGGAATTTGGAGAATCAAAGCTTATTGCGAATCAAGGCTATTGTGAGATCAATTTGTTTTTTTTTTACATTCATTTAGATTCTTTTTCATACCATTGTTAGATCATTTTAGCATATCAATTTCCATATTAGCATAGATTCATATCAGTTTTTATCATTCTTATTGCATAGAAATACCAAAAAAAATAGCTTAATTGCATTCATATTTCATATCTAGATCAATTGCATTCAAATCCTTCATTTAGGTGTCGTCTAGGTCACTAATCTTGATAGCAATCTGAGAACATTAATCTCGCACCTACTAGAAGGTAGTAAATCGCTTGGTTAGAGTAGATTTCAATTTTGCATGATTTTGATTTTTGCTAACCTCTAATGTTTTACTAAAGTGTTGTGTTTACAAATCAGGTACAATTTTCACACACACAATATCCCATACAAACTATCATTTTTAATGTCTAATCAAAATCTTAGCTTAGATTATGTACCAGTGAATAATTTAAAATTGTTAAGTCTCATTAATGTCCCTAATTGTTGATCCCACATCTAGCATGTATGTGATATCCCAACAACAATCTTCTCATTTAATGTATACTAACATACACACTTGACTTATGAGATTATATCCCTGGGAATTTGTATATATATATTTATTCTATCTGGTACAGTCACATGGATAATCTTCATTGGTCTCTAGCATACCCTTCCTCATGCAAAGTTATGTGGACTACCAGTGTAACCTCAGAACCCCCATATCCTAGCCAAGATTTTAGCTGCCAAAGTCACACCAACTGTTTATAACTGAATGTGGACCTCTTATTCAGCCATAGACTTCAACATAGTCTTTACTCATTAGCCACATACAAAAATGAATATGAATTACTCATTTTGCACGCCCGTATGAATCAACCTATTGCCTCCTATTTAGGTGGAGTTTTGAGTAACTATCAGAATTGAGAGTCCAACAACCATAGACCAAGCTCTAAAATGGAGTATTTAATGCTAGAGAATGAATGTAATTGAAATTAAGCTAGAATAAGAATGCAATATTAATCTAAGAAACTTGTAATGAAAGAAGCATTAATCTAAGAACATGGTAAGAAAACTAAATTAAACATGAAAATGCATCATTATACTAAGAAAGGAAATTAATCTACTATGCAATATAAAAATAGCTTAGAATGCAAGAGGTGAGACAATAATTTGACAGAGTTTTGATGCTCAAAAATTGCCTCCTCAAATGAGGAATGAGAGGGTTCTAATATAGAAAAGCTCGGGTGGAGATTGAAGAGTTTCTTGCAAAGAAACAGTCGACCCTTCATCTCCTTGGAGGGAGGTGAAACAAATTGGAGAGAATATTTAATTAAATAAATGAATTATAGCCTCATGGGTGGCTTTTTGAATTATTTGAATAATTAAATTCAAATGAGGATATTCTTTTAAAGAACTAAATATTATTTAATTCCTCTTGATGTGTTTTAGCTAAAAGGGGTGGAATTAATTTAATTAAAGTGATAGGACTTTGTAATTAAATTAATCAATCATAGGGTTTATTTAGCCAATAAATTTCGATATTTAGGAATTAAATATAGTATGTGATTAATGCAAATTTGAGGTTTTCTACATTTGACACTAAGTTGAGTAAGGTCAATTAGGAGACAAAATTTCCTAGTACAATAGGACTTTGATGATGTAGAAATTTGAAGGAATGAGACCAAATGCAACAAAATTGGTTAGGATCGCAAGATGCCAATTTTGGGGTATTACATTTTTCCCCTCTTTGAATTGATGTGCAAGTAGCATGTTGACTCAAAGAATAGTCTGATGTGACAATTGATGAGGTTTTCAGGATTATCTCCAAAATGGAGCTTAACCCTCAGAAGTCAAGGTTAGGTTGCTAAGACACCGATCAGATTGAGTTGTAGAACCATCTCCAGATGAAGCTTGATTCTTAGGAATCAGGATTAGATTGCCCCAATACCCATTGATTAAATAATAATTGATGTAGATTTTTAGGACCATCTCCAGAATGAAGCTTAGTCCTTCGAGACCCAGGTTAGATTTCCCAGATACTAATGAAAGAGTTTTCGAGAGCCATCTCCAGAATGAATCTTGAATTTCAAGAATTAGGGCTAGATTGCCCCAATACGTAATGAGATTTTGAGAACCATCTCCTGAATGAAGCTTGATCCTCAAGGATCTGAGTTAGATTGCTTAGATACCTAATAGTATGATGACAAGGTGCGAGGCACAAAAATGCCCCTAGTGATTCAAGGTCGTGGAAAATCCAATTTTGACCTTGAGGTATGAAAAATTGAACATGCCCCAAGTGATGAAATGCCCCTAGCAATGAGGACTTTTGATTTAGATTAGATTGATTGGTTTGAGAATTGAGAATTGATGAGATTCAATGATGCAATCATCCTGCCCCCTCAGGAGAGAAATCAAAAGATGACACATCATAAAAGATGATTGATAACAAGAGGTTGCAGATAGAGGTAGAATCAGAGGTCTAGAAGAACTCAAAATAGATTATGCAAGAATCAAGAAGATTCAAAAGAGATCTAGAGTAATTTGGAGGTCCTACTAACCAAGTTTGATAATGGTTGACCAAAGTTGACTTTTGATGGGAAAGATGAAGAAGTCAAGAAAATGAAGATGAGCTATGATTTTGGCAATATTACAACATCAAAAGGTCAATTGCACAAGCGTTCGATCACGTTGGTCTCAAAAATTTTAAAATGCAATTTTGAGCTATGCAAAGGTGTCAAATTTTAATTTTGATCCTAAAAATGGATTCAGAGCAGTTGATTTAGCCAAGGGTGAAGTTTTCAGGCAAAATGGAGCTTTTTTGAAAATTAGGTCAAAACCTATATAAGGCCTGGAAGGGTCATTTTCATTCATTTGCATCCTTTAACTTTGAGTGATTTAGAGAGCTCTGAGTGAAATGGAGAGCATGCCAATGAGATTGCATAGATTCAAGCACTCCCAATGATACAGCCGACCACTAGAGTATGACCCACCTATGAGTAGTCAAAAACTTAGCTTGCATTTCAAGTTTTAATGCTTTATAGAGTAGATTTGGATGAATTTAGGGTAATTTAAGAATTTTCTCACAAAATTTCACATGATGGAACGGTTTCCTCACAGGAGCTAGGAAGGTATTTTTTGCGAGGAAAGACCCAAAGAGGACTTCCTCACGTGGGGTTCCTCTACAAGCTCTCTTGAAGAGTCTGTCAAAGCCACGTGAGAAACCCTTCTCAGGGAAGATCTCTCACATGAACTGGTGCAAAGCCTCGCACGATAGAGAAATCCCACACAGGACTCCTACTTCCTCGCATACAAAACAATAAGAGAATTCCCAAATTAGTAACCAAAATTACATAAAATTAGTCAAGTAGAGCGTCTGAGAAGCATGCTTAGGATAGGTGCATAGATTCAAATGTTGTTTTGCTTTGAAAACCATCATGATTGAGATACTAATCAAGTGTCATCACTTGCATTGCAGGTTGACTTCCTAGACATTGTATTTCGATCTCACCACCCAGTCATTGGTGAGATAGTGCAGCGACTAGATGATGCGGAGGGTGCACACATAAATATTTTAGGCTTGACTTACTTGCATGATATACCCAACATTTGGGTGAATCACGGACTGCTGGGGGCCCTTGTTGAGAATTTCCACTCAAAGATGAACATATTTCACTTATCACAGGGGGAGATGACAGTGACCCTAAAGGACATTTATAGGACTTGGAGAGTACCATTCCATGGCCCATGTGTGGAATATGACACTCAGCTGAGAGCAGGTATAGTGGAACTGAGAGAGATCTTTTAGGATGATCTAATGATGGGTCAGGCCATCACTTGGGATGATTTGGTCAGCCAATATGGTGGTGGACATTGATTAGCAGTTGTATTAGTAGCATTCCTAGGCTGCTACTTGATAATAGATAGTGGATTGGAGTGCGGCTAGGGTCAGATGCTACAGAGGATGTTATAGTAGCCACCTTTGCATTTTGGATGGGGCCAATGCATGCTGGCACAAATTTATCATGAGATGCACAAGATTATGTATCAGGGCTCATGGAGCATGGTAGCAGGAGTGTTCGTGTTGTAGATATGGGCCTGGGAGAATCTTCTAGTTTGTAGGCTAGTGTTCTAGGATACATAGTATCCATTAGAGCTGTATATATACAATTATGGTGGATAGATGACCCAGCCCCCCCTAAGTAAGACAGAGCAGTGGAGGGCTTAGTTGGATGACATGGTCACAGTAGTATGGCAGCCATTGATAGGCATAGAGGTATGGGATGATGCGAGGCATGAGCTAGGATACATGTTTTGTTCATGTCCCTTGATCAAACACACATCAGTATCATTGAGTGGTTCCCATTATCATAGGTCATGAGGTAGTTTGGTAGGCCACAGGATATATCTCAGGAGTATTGCGGATATGCTCGCTTTGCCGATGAGGTGAAGAAGGGCTAGATGGTGAGGCTGGATCAGGGTAGGTGCATGATAGAAGCATGGGTAGCACCATCCTAGTGGAATTATATGGTGGTCATTGCTGATGTAGGGATGACACCAACATATCAAGAGCATCTATTGGTGCATCCATTCCCATGATTTATAGATCCCCTTGTTATGGGTCAGTGAGAATAGCAGGTGGTATAGTCACCTCCACAATAGTAGTAGGTGGCACAACCACCTCCATAGTAGTAGTAGGTACCTCAGCCACCACCTCAGTAGTAGTAGTAGATACCTCAACAGAGGACTAGGCAAACTCCTATTCCTCCTAGGTAGATGGGTATAGATTATGGTGCAGGTAGTAGTAGATCGACGAGGTAGAGGATGGATGATACAACATAGCAATAGCCTCCTAACAAGGAGGCATAGGTCAAGGACACAGTCATGTAGGATTGGGATTCATAGGGACCACCCCCAAGAGATCAAGTCACTCAACTATAGGATGCACTACAGGGGAGCCGAGAGAGGGTGGGGTAGGTACAGAGGGAGTTGAGTGATTGTGACATACAAATTTCTATTTGGGATACCTGGATAGCAAAGAGAGATCAAGAGATCAAAGAGCTATGGGAGGTATGGGCAAGATATCAGATAGAGACTCGATATGAGGCCACCCAGTCAGCTTATTACTATGCAGCATTTGTAGGTGTAGTTCCAGAGCTAGCGGAGTAGGTTCCGTAGTTTCCAAAGTATGCTTGGGCACCATCAGTTGCACAAGGGCCTCTACCATAGGAAAACATGCCTCCTCCTCCACCTCCTCCAAGTGGTTAAGGGTAGGGCTAGATTAGATATAGCATGATGTATTGTAGCCTATTTTTGATAGACTATGCTAGAGTGGCACCATTTTGTATATTGACATTTGATCGATATATATATGAGCTCATCTTTTTGGTATCATTGTACATGTCATATATTACTTTCATGTTGATATTTTATGAGATATTTTCCTATATGATGAATGAGTAGATTAGAGATGCACATGGTTCCTTTATGATTTATGCAAATGAATGTGCACATGTTTTATCGATATATATGTATGCAATGGAAAATGTAATGATAGATAAATGCAATGTATGATTTGATTTATGCTTATGATGGATGCACATGTATATTAATATGTAGGTGTGGAATGTATGCATATAATTTTGTGGCAATGCACTTTTGTGAATGCAATGTATATGGTACTAATCATCTCATGCAGGGTATTGTGATACATAATAGGTACTAACCAAAAGAATGTGTTGAAGATAAAGAGCGAGGACCAGACACTCATGCAATCAAGATGAACCCAGGATGTAAGATGAGGACCCTCAGTGAATAAATCCAAAAGAAGACCATGAAGTGAGCATCAAAATACTATCACTATGCAAGTCTAGAATGAAAATGCAAGCCTAAGCTAGATGCAATCCCTAGGACTTGGTTGTTGGACCTATTAAATAGTTTTCATCATAGATTTTTTAGTATTAGATGGGAATAGGATGTCATACAACCCTCACTAAAATTGCAATCATGAGAATATGAATATGACATTAGTATTAGATTTGTTGGAATGAGGTGTAAGCATTAAGGCACAAGAAGCCAGAATGACCTGAACACCTATTCCTTTGGATTTAGCAAGTTAACATAAGCATCGAAGCATAGTTGCTAGAATGACCTTAATGTTCCTTGCATACAAACATGCCAGATACGTGAGAGTTCCTCCTTTTTCTAAGTGAGTGATAAGCATACCAAAGGTGCTCACAGTGACCCTTACATTCACTTCACAGGACGAGTGTCAGAAATTTCACTTGTAGCAGAAAGAAGTCACTCAAAAAAACAAGGAGAAGAACCAACCTCAACAAATTTTTCATATAAAAAGAGTCTAGGTACACATGGCCATCCAACATGAGATGAAGGCTCTCATAGTGAACACCCCTCTTATAGAGATCCTTTGGATCATTGGAACTAAACCAACAAACAAAAAGAAAAGAAAAGATCATGCCCCTAGTCTTCACTTCTCTCGGTCAAGATAGATGTCTTGGAGTTTCTTGAGGAGGAATGATAAAGCAAAAGACAAGCACTCAAAAAGAAAAGCTCAGCATGCTTCAGAGAGTTACAAGTCTAGTTTCAGTTTCAGTTTGAATTTTAAGAGAATTGATGTCGAATCGAAAGTATATAGTGCGAGAAGTCTCAATAGGACAAAGAAAATAGATAGACATAGTGAGAACCACTGGTGACTAACACATGGAAAAGTATCAAGGAGCAATCGGAGTGCTAACCAAGTATTAGCAAGTAGACGCAGTGAGAACCACTAGTGACTGATACAAGGAAGATCCTCAAGGAGAGATCGTAGTGCTAACTAAGTATCAACAAGAAGACATAGTGGGAACCACTGGTGACTGATACAAGAATGATCCTATAGCTAAGCATTAATGGGCAGATGTAGTGAGAACCACTAGTGACTAATGCAAGGAAGAATCCTCCAAAAAGATAGGACATTGCCCCCTAGACTAGGAAGGTTACCCCCAAGTGTGATCAATTTCAATCCATGTAGAGTCGAGTATAATTTAGAAGGTAACTGAGAGCAAGTGCATGAGCCAGCAAACATAAAGCAGGAAAAGCGGGAAAGCAAACTAGAGCAGGAAAGCGAGGAGCAGTTGTATAGAGCCAAGCAGTGTTGTAATAGGTATAGCTTTGGGGAAAAAGAAGCACCTATTTACTAGGTTTTCACCATCTTGGCAAATAATCTATTTTTGCCACCATGATGCCTATTTGCCAAGTTTTCATCAATGGCACATTTTTCTCTTTTCCAATTTTTTTTGTATTTTCCCTTTTTTGATTTTTTTGTATTTTTGTATTTTTGTATTTTTTGTTTTTTTTTAATTTTTGATTTTTTTAATTTTTTTTTATATTATCAAGGCACCTATTTGCCAGGTTTTCACCAGGATAATAGATGCATCGAAGCGCCTATTTACTAGGTTTTCACTAAGATGATCATTTTTTCAGGACATTTTGCAATTTTTAGGATTTTTTCAGGATTGAGTATGTATAGGAGCATTCTGAAGATGTCTTAGATTTAGAATAATTTTAGATGTAAAGTATTGATTAGATCTTTGATCTATTCTCCTTTAGTGGTGGAGAGTTGATAGGCACTAGACCCGAATACTATAGTGATAATATACAGACCAAGCCAATTTGGTTCAAACTTTCCCTTTTGGATCCACTACTGTTGATTCTTGGGGTTCTCTCTCAGGATGAGGTCACCCACTTGGAAGTCCCTTGGTCTAACCTTCTTGTTGTATCTCTTGGACATCCTCTTCTGATATGCTCAGAGGTGATCGAATGCCACTTTACGACATTCATCTAGTATCTCTAACTCTTGTAGCTAAGATATTCTAATGTCTTCATCAGTGATGAGGCCCTTCAGAGAGACTCGCAAAGTAGGAATCTCGACCTTAATTGGTAGCACAACATCTACTCCATAAACCAAAGAAAAGGGTGTGGCCCCTATTGGTGTCTATATACTGGTTTGATAAGCCCATAGAGCCAAATTAATCTAGAGATGCCAGTCTTGTCCAGATTTGTGGACTGTGCAATGCAGGATCTTGAGAATTATCTTGTTTGATGCTTTTACATGTCCATTACCCTGGGGATAATAGATGGAAGACTAGTGCTGAATGATTTTGAACTTATTGCATAATTCCTTCAAATCCTTGTTCTTGAACTGCCCCCCATTATTAGTGATTATTGAGGAGGGTACACCATACCTATAGATGATGTAATTTAGTATAAACATGGCTACAGATTTTCCATCGGCTATGGCCAAAGGCACTACCTCGACCCATTTAGTGAAATAGTCTATAGAAGTGATAATGAACTTATGTCCTTTCAAGGAAGAAGGATGAATCTAACCCACCAAATCAAAGGCCCATTGCTAAAATGGCCAGAAACTGATGAAGGGAATGAGCTCCTTGGCAGGAGCCTAAATCAGATTTCCATGTAGCTGACATTGTTTGTAGGATTTGACATATTGTGTAGCTTCCTTTTCCATATCTGATGAATAGTAACTAGATCTAATAAGCTTACAAGAAAATATTAGGCCACTCAAATGAGAACCATAGATACCTTCATGCACCTCAGCTAACGCACATTTAGACTCATCAGGTTCTAAACACCTAAGGAGGGTACCGTCTAGACCTCACCTATACAAGTCATTAGCTACAATGACATACCATGAAGCACTATAGATTAAGTGACATTTCTCATTTTGATTGTAAGTATCCAGAATGATCTAGTCATAGAGGTAAGAGTAAATATGATGGTAATGGGATGAATCATGTCAAATGACTGAACAGATCATCTTAGATTCAAGGGTATTGTAGGCTGGGTAGAGTAATGTTTCCACCAAGAATTCATGTCAGAAGTCATTTTCTGGCATCAACAACATAGAGGCAATAGTAGCCATTGCATCAGCTACTTTCTTATCTACTCTTGGAATCTGCTGGAAAGTGATATGTGCAATGTATTTTCTTAGATCATTGATCATCCATTTATAAGGCACCAGCTTATCATCCTTTGTTTGATAGATGTCATTGACCTGATTGATGACCAATTGTTATTCTCCAAAGACTTTAAGTTCATCCACACACCATTCAATAGCTATATTCATGTCATTGATCAGAGCTTTGTACTCAGCAATGTTATTTGTGCAAGGAAACAACATCTTGTATGCCTTTGGTAGAGAGTACCTTTGTGGTGTGATAAATAGTATTCCGGCACCTGACCCATATTGGGTAGATGATCCATCAAAGAACATAGTCCATGTCTAATGTGTGAGAAGCATTATGGACTCATCTAGAAACTCAATGCTCAATGGTTGATAATCTGTTATAGGTGCGTCAGCTAGTTGATCTGCAATTTCTTTCCCTGTAATGGCTTTTCTCTCTACATACTCAATGTAAAACTCACTGAGTATCATGGCCTATTTTGCTAATCTACCTGTGAGGGCATCTTTTCTAAGTAAGTACTTTAATGGATCAATTTTAGTAATAAGATGTGTAGTGTGAGCCAGCATATAGTGTCATAGTTTTTGTGAAGCAAATACCACTGCTAGGCAAGCCTTCTCTATGATAGAGTAATTTGTTTCATATGAAACTAGTGTTCTACTACTGTAATAAATGACTCTTTCTTTGTTATTCTAATCTTCTTAAGCTAGGAGGGCACCCAGAGATGTATCTATAGCTGAGATGTAGAGGATGAGTGGCTTCCCATGAATAGGAGGCATCAATATTGGTGGATTAGCAAGATATTGTTTGTTCTGTTGGAGCCCTTTCTCACAGTCTCCATTCCATTCATAAGTCACACCTTTATGTAAAGTCTTGGTGAATAGTTGTGAATTTTTTGACAATTGTGCAATGGAGCACTGGATAGACTATAACTAACCTTGGAGACCTCTCATCTAACTGATGTTGCAGGGTGGAGGCATCTCCATGATAGCTTGAACTTTCTCAAGAGCTACCTCTATGCCTTTAGCAAATATGATGTAACCCAATAGCTTGCCAGAAGTGACACCAAATGCACACTTTTTTGGGTTAAGCTTCAAACTAAATTGGTCCATTCAATCCAGTATAGGACCTAGATCTATAAGATGTGCCTTTTGTTGCATGCTTTTAGCCAAAGTGTCATCCACATAGTCTTCCATCATTTTGTGCATCATGTTATGAAAGATAGTGGTGATTACCCTTTGATATGTAGCTCTAATATTTTAAAGTCCAAAGGGCATGACTTTCCAATAGAAAGTTCCCTAAGCACATGTGAAGGCAGTCTTCTCTTGATCTTCTAGCATGATCTTTATCTGATTGAAACTAGAGAAACTATCCATTAGAGAGTACATTTCATAGCCAGCCGCCATGTTCACAATCATGTCAATGTTTGGTAATGGAAAGTCATCTTTAGGACATGCTTTATTCAGGTCCCAAAAATCTATGTAGACTTGGATGGATTTTTCATGCTTAGAAACTAGAACAATATTGGAAATCCATTCCGCATAGTTGATGGCTCTAATGAAACCAGCTTTGAGAAGTTTTTCTAACTCTACCTAGACTAAGAGTGCCACATGTGGATGCATCTTACGAAGCTTTTTTTTGACAGGCTTAACACCCAGTGCAATAGATAGGTGATGAATGATTAGATCCAATCTAGACATATCAGAATAGGTCCATGCAAAATTGATTTTCTTGCTTCGAAAGAAACTAGTGAATTCTTCTTTATCTTTTATAGATAGTGACTGTGCCAAATGAATAATCTGAGGTGCAGCTTCCATGCCCAAGTTCACTAGTTGGGTTGGTTCATTAAACACCGATGCTCTTTCTTGAAAATGACTTGGAAGCGTATCAGGTATCCCATCCTCGGGTGCCTCGGAGAGGTTTTCACCCTCGGATACATCTTTTATTTTTAATTTTTTTGGCTCTAACACTACCACAATGTGGTTTTCACCATCAAAGTGCCTATTCTTTTTTCTTTTAACTTTGTGACTAAGATACTTGATATCGGCTTCAATCATGTTGACATTATCTTCACTGGTGGAGAACATTATAGGTTCGATAGTGTTGAGGTAACAGGCAAGAGTATAGTCATTCTAGAATGTAAGGACTTCACTAGATGGAGAGGGAGAGTTCCAGTTGATGAGCTTGGGATGGTGGAGTGAAAGAGAAGTGGTGGGTTCAAGTGCATTCATGGTATAGCCATTGAAAGCATGGATGAGAAATTCAAGACCTAAAGCAATCTCATCCAGAGGTGTGTTCGAGTCCCTTTGAGACCTCACATCGAAAGTAGAGGGTATGTTAATGTTAGTGGAATCACACTTGGTTGTCCTAACACTAGACCCTTTGCCTACTTTGAGAATTTTTTCATACACATGAATAGCATCTATGTCTTTATCAAAAAATTTGTCAAAAAAAGAATCAAACTCATACTCATGCAAGTCAGTGATGCTTGATATAGGAATTCCATCAACACTTGTTGTACCATCTAACTCATTTTCATCTCCTGTAGTATTGATGGTTTGGTGAAGCTGATCTTTCTCGAACCATTTTTGAAAATGTGGTGGCATGTACAACTCACCCGCATAATTAGGATTAGTAGTTTTCATTTCTATGAACTACTCGTATGTCAGTGAGGGATTAGGGTGGTATCATCAAAATCACTGCTAGTTTCTACCATACTGACACGTGGTACAAAATCATCTGGTTGTACAAAGAAATCTACAAGATTTGGAGGAATGGGATAGGGAAAGACATCCTCGTCAGAGCTATCCTCTGGATTTGAAATTGTGGTAGTGTCTTTAGGTTCTGGCTAGAATTCTAGTTCTAGTACAAATTTGTTAATCCCTAAATGAAACAAGATTTTCTTGAAGCCTAGACCTATGGTGTCCTTGGTTTGACAACCTATGGCTTCAATTGGTTCAAGTAAGATATTGTCATTTACCCCTGTAGGGCCACTCCCTTTATAACCAAAGTGCTTCATGATTTTGAAGGCTTCACTATATGGTTCTTGTTCTAAGTCATGAGTTGGAGTGATTGTTTTAGATGTGGCCTTTCTTTTATAAACCCAAGCTGTAATAGCCCTATTCTCATCCTCATCTTCTAGTGGTGTTGTGGCCCGTACAAAGGCACCATCATAGACTATTTGAGGAGAAGAAATAGAAGGTTTATTTCTCTCAGAAGGTCTCTCATAAGAACGTGGAGATGGAGGTAGAGCCGCTAATGACAACATAGGTTTGATCTGAAACTCTCCCATGCTTTTATCTTTGAGCTTTAGAGTCTATTCCATTTCTTTGAGTTTGGCATCAAAGAATTCAATGGAATCTTTGTTGGTTGGGACAAAATTGTCAGTAGTTTGTGTGAGCATATTTGCAAGAATAGCCCATATTGGCAGGCACTATTACTTCTACTCCATGGAACGAGAACTTGATACATTGGTGATATGTGGATGGAACTGCCTACATTTCATGAATCCACGATCTCCCCAATAATATATTGTATGCAAGGGGAATTTCTAGAACTTGATAAGTGACATATCTTTCAATAGGTCCAACTCGGATTGGTAGCACAACTAGACCTTTGGATTTTCATTCCTCTTCATCATATGCCTTGATGATGATTTTCTTGCGGGCATCTATGCAGTCTTCATCATAGCCTAATTGGGTGAGTAGCTTAGCAGAGATAATATTAAGGCCAACACCAATATCAATGAAGACACAGTAGACACACTTTGGGACTATCATAACTTCAATATGCATAGGGGAATTGTGAGGATGGCTCAATGAATGATCATCTTCCTTAGAGAAAGACAAATAATGGGGTGAGGTCAAGTGACCCACCATGGATTAAAATTGGTCAAGATCCAGATCTTTTGGGACATTTTCCTCTACGAGGGCTTTATTAAGAATCCACCTATGAGCAGGCGAGATCTTCAACAACTCAAAGATAGTGATCTGAGCGTTGGTATGTTGTAATTAGTAGTGCTAGGTGTGGGGACTAGTTTCAAGTTCTTGTTGGCGGGGCCAACAATAGCTTTATCCATAGGTTATTTCAGTGTGGATGTAGAAGTCTTGGGGCCTTTAAGAACAACCTTCACATGAGATTGGGTAACAACATTCGTATAATCCTAAGATTGTTCTAGTTTGGAAGAGTGAGACATAGGGCCTCACAAGACAAATGAAGTCTTAGACTTAGGAGCATCTTCACTCCCCTTGATGGTGCTCACATCACAGTATTTGACCTCAATAGGTTCAACCATATTAATGACATTTTCATTGGTACTGTATTTGTAGTTGACCTCAGCATTGGCATTCTTGGTCTTAGAATATTTGCCCTTTTCATGAGGAGAAAAGGGGTCTTTGAATGCCCGATGATCTGAGTTCTTGTTATGACCACTCACAACAATATCACCATTGTCAATAAAATCTTGGATCTTATGTCGAAGTTGAATGCAGCTGGAAATTTTATGACCCTTGTTTTGATGGTAATCATAGTATGCGGCTTCATTTCACCAAGAAGGTTGTTGTTGTGGATCATAAAGACACAAATTTTCTAGAGGAGTGAGTATTTGGTTCTGCAAGAGAGTCTTGTAAACCACATCAAGGGGTTCTCCCAGGAAAGTGAACTCACATTTGGGTCGAGGGAGCCAAGGTTTATTTCTAGAAAATCTTGAAGGTGGCTGAGTATCTGTTGTAGCCTTTTTAGTGGCTTTGGCTGCCTTCATACTGGAGGTAAGGTTGAAAAAAGTCTTCAAAGGTTTTGGGGTCACATTTTCAACAACTCCATCATTCACAACATCCCAGTTTTTGTTAACAAACTTGCCTTTGTCTTTTCTTGAGGAGGAAGATCCCTATTTTTTATCCTTGTGCAAAGTCAGCTCTCCTTTCTTAACCATGAATGCTTCTATTCTCATAGCTTGTTTAATCATATTATCAAAATTTAGGGGGCCTTGTAGTTGTACTTGATACCCAAAATCAAGGACAAGATTGTCTAAAAAGATGTTGAGCTTTTTGAACTCAGGTAGTTTGCAAGGATATTTTGTATAGAGTTGTCTCCATCTCTGGAGAAATGACAAGAAAGATTCCCCTTGTCATTATTTCAAATTTCAAAGATCTCAGATATTGACCAGATGTTGGATATTGTGTGAATAGTGCTAGAGGAATAAATTAGCAATCTCATCAAAAGATTTAATGCCAATGGGTAGTCGAGAGAACCACTCCATAGCTGATCCACCCAAGCTGTGCAGAAAGACACACATGAGGTAAGTCTAGTCCTATATAAACTCCATAGATAGAGCACCAAACTCTCTTAAGTGATCTTGGGGATTAGAAGTACCCAAATATTTGTCATATTTGGGAAGTTTGATGCCTTTGGGAAATGGAGGCATACGAAGACTTTTATCGAATGGGAAAGGATAGATGTTTTCCAGTGTGAACTGTTGTGACATTTTATCCTTATCATTTAAAAGTTGGCTGATTTGGTCTTGCATGTCTCAAACCAACTTTTGCAATTTAGCGGTCTCGATTTCTTCTTCTTTGGCCACAAGTGTCTCTACTTTGTAGTCTGGAGGTAATTTGTCCCCTTCTTTGGCCAGTTCAAGAAAGTATTTCTCCTTCTCTTCTATAAGGAGGATTTCCATCATCTTGAGAATACTTTTATTGGCTTTTGCAGCATCTATGTCATTTTAGGTTATCTCCTCATTATCATTACCAAGAATTTCAAAAATGCTTGGGGATTGATATAGATGTTGGTAATTTTGCGATTGATCATGATGCTGGTCATTTCAAGATTGATCATGATGCTAGTCATTTTGAGATTGATCATGACTTTTGTTGTATTCATCCTCTTGGTATTGGTATTGTTCTTCCATCTTGTCAGTGTGTGAATGTGCAAAGTGGACAGACTCAGTACAAGTGTGTGTAGTATGCCAATAGGTCATGGCTAAGGTAACCTTTTTTGTGTCAATAGGGTCAGGTTCAACTAGTGACCCTTCAGAGTTTTTCTGGTCTTGAAAGAATGGGTTATGTTGTTCTTGAAACAATAAGTCAGGTTGGTTTTGAAACAATGAATTATAATGCTCCTGGAATACTGGGTTTCGATTCAGATTGATGTCTATGCAGAATGAATGTTTGATGCTAGGTTGACTGATAGGAGATGAGGATTGAGATGGGCTCTCTTTTGATGTACCTGGTAAGGAGGAATGTGAGGATCCTCCACAGCACTCAGATTGTGTGACAGGTTTGGAATGACCTATTCCTTGATTGTGAGTTCTACCTCTACCTTGTCTAGTACCACGTAAGGGGAATACGTTTCCACTTCTAGTTGTAATAGTCATAGACAAAGATTAAGTAATAAGAGAGAACTTAGGATTATGCTCAGAACTCTATCTCTAGGATAGAAAAAAAGTGATAAAAGTGAAATGCACCTAGCATGAATCATTGAGAGTAAGGCTAGAATAGCCAAGATGTGATTATCACATCGCAAGGTACAAGAGCATAGTAGGAAAGGATAGATAACAGAGAGACAACATGAGTTTAAGTAGTAATCACTTGGTTCTCAGCCTGAGATATCTAGTTTTAGGTAGTGGACAACAGGACAATAGGACAACAGGTTGAAAAATGCCAAACAAGAACCAGATCAGGTAGAAAATTGACCAACTGGCAGGAATAAGCTCGTTGTTTTGAAAATTAGGGTACAGTCTTGCACGAAGAAGTGCAGTCTCATGTGAGGAAATGCTAAACTACATGTGAAGATGTGCTATCTTGTGTGAGGAAATGCATAGGAAATTGAAATATCATGTGGAAAAAGACCAAAGTTTGATAGTTTGACATATTTTTCAAGACAAAATCAGATTTTGAGACACAATGCGAACTGTTCTCTGGCAGAATATCAAGTTTTTGGACCGATCTAGGACAATTTTGAATCAGCAAATCTCAGTTTGAATGTTTGAAATCAATCATTTACAAGCATAGAGTTTGGACTTAACAAGCAATAGTGAAGAAATTAGTAGTTGAAAATAGTTCTACTAAGGAAAAAGCAACTTAGAACAATCATGGGAGTCTTGACAAGTTTGATCATGTTGGACAGTTTAAGACTCAAAACAAACACTCGGTTATCCCTACAAAGAAAATGGTAGAGAAGACAAAATTTGTGCCTCACAACTTATGTGCATGCGTTCACCTCACACAACCATGTTACCCCCTAGAGGGCACCCATGTTTTTGGTGTTTCCAAGGACTCAATAATATATGTTCAAAGGTTACCCTTGAAGCAGGGTCCAATGTCATATACCACCTTCAAATGTCTAGGTGCATGCCTATGGTGAGAATCTAGGGGAGAGATCCTTCCCCCTCCCTACACAAAGATTATGTCTCCTTTCGAAGGTGAATCAGGTAGGAAACTAACTAAGAGAGTATTTAATAGGATTTCATTTACACTAACCTTCAATGCCCCTAATATAGGGCTAGGGCCTCTCAGCCACACCGACACCTAAAAGTTGTACACCCCTACAAGCAGGGCTAGGAGCAGTGCCACTTAGTACAACAGACAAAGCTTTCTCAAGATGATAGTCATGAACCAAGAGAAAGAAGTTAACATGGCTATGGGGTCTTTAGACTCAACAAAGCTACTTTATTATAGTGATGTGGAATCACTGACAATAGGTGTGTACTCACTTGGGTCATTCCCAAAGGTTCAACTTTCACTAGGCCCTCTAAAGGTGACACAGACTTGGCTTGGATTCAAGGGTCAGAGTTTCTGGTTCTCTCAAAGAGAGAAGAGAATAATCCTCTACCTCTTCACCTTACCCAAACACATAAGATATGTCTATCACTGAGCTAACTCCTCTTTAACCAATTCAAAAGGTTTCAAGTTTCTGGTTCTCTCAATGAGAGAAGAGCATAATCCCCTAACTAGTGAACGTGCTAAAGATTCATTACCTTTCCTTGCTTCCCCAGGTATCTATCATGCTAGAAAAATTTGGGTCTCGGATTCATCCATGGGCATCACTTCCATGTAATGAAGAGCCTATTACCCTATCCTGCTATCAAGACCCTTAAGAAATCTTCATAAGACCCTAATTGAACTATGTGAATAAAGCAGTAAATAGACATAATATTTTTAAGATAGCTTCGACAAATGTCCTACAAGAAAACTGTTAGTAAGTATGCATAGTTATGTAGTCTTCATCAAATTTCCTGCAGCCCACTTTTATGTTGTATCAAAAAATAGAGATATGAAAAACCACAACAAGTAGTAACTGTTAGAAAACAGTAATAGGAAAGTGCAGACACTAAAAATTTTAAAACTCTGTTATCAGGACTCGTGCAAGGAAATACACAATCCCGTGTGATAAAACACCTTTTTCATGTGACAAAATGCTAGAGACAGAAAAACTTCATGTGACACAGTGGGAATCTCCGTGTGAGATTTCGTACCAGGGATGTATGAACGTATGGATAGAGTGTAGAATTTTAAAAAAAGTTTCAAAATTAATGAGGCCAAAAATTAATTTTCTACCCCACGGTGGGTGCCAAAATGTTTATAACTGAATGTGGACCTCTTATTTAGTCATAGACTTCAACATAGTCTTTACTCATCAGTGACATACAAAAATGAATATGAATTACTCATTTTGTACGCCCATATGAATCGACCTATTGCCTCCTATTTAGGTGGGGTTTTGAGTAACTCTCAGAATTGAGAGTCCAACAACCATAGACCAAGCTCTAAAATGGAGGATTTAATGCTAGAGAATGAATTTAATTGAAATTAAGCTAGAATGAGAATGTAGTATTAATCTAAGAAACTTGTAATGAAAGAAGCATTAATCTAAGAACATGGTAAGCAAACTAAATTAAGCATGAAAATGCATCATTATACTAAGAAAGGAAATTAATCTACTATGCAATATAAAAAAATCTTAGAATGCAAGAGGTGAGACAATAATTCGATAGAGTTTTGATGCTTAAAAATTGCCTCCTCAAATGAGGAATGAGAGGGTTCTAATATAGAAAAGCCCAGGTGGAGATTGTAGAGTTTCTTGCAAAGAAACGGTCGACTCTTCATCTCCTTGGAGGGAGGTGAAACAATTTGGAGAGAATATTTAATTAAACAAATGAATTATAGCCTCATGGGTGGCTTTTCAAATTATTTGAATAATTAAATTCAAATGAGGATATTCATTTAAAGAACTAAATATTATTTAATTCCTCTTTATGTGTTTTAGCTAAAAGGGGTGGAATTAATTTAATTAAAGTGCTAGGACTTTGTAATTAAATTAATCAATCATAGGGTTTATTTAGCCAGTAAATGTTGATATTTAGGAATTAAATATAGTATGTGATTAATGCAAATTTGAGGTTTTCTACATTTGACACTAAGTCGAGTAAGGTCAATTAGGAGACAGAATTTCCTAATACAATAGGACTTTGATGATGTAGAAATTTGAAGGAACAAGACCAAATGCAACAAAATTGGTTAGGATTGCAAGATGCCAATTTTGGGGTATTACACCAACCACTAGCTTAACCATGAATGCAACTTTGTGACCTTTCTCTTTAACCGTGGGCCTAACCTTGCGAAGCTATGCCTGATCGCTTGGAAGATAATATTATTGTCTAAGTCCTATGTTTTAGAAGATAATATTATTGTCTAAGTCTTTTGATGTTTTTGACTCATAATTCACCCACAAAATTAATGTTATACTATAGATATTTTTTTTATTCAACAATATATATTTTGGTAGTTTTGAAAAAAACACAATTTTCCAAGATTTTTCACATAGTTTAGGGAGCATGAATGATTTTCCAATTGAGATTATTAATTTTTCTTTGAAAACTAAAATTTTTCGCTAATAAAATTAATATTTTCCTTTGTAGTTTTATAAATTTTGTCATTTTTTACACCTTTTTTGAAGGGTGGGCTTCTTAAATATTACCATGCTCTACCTATACCCTGGCATACAAAGCCAAACCCTATGGCATACCTTGTATCTGACCGAACTAATGGAGTACCCTATAAAAGAAGAACTACTCATTAACTAATGGAGTATAATCGATCATTCATCAAATAATACACATAAAAGGAAACTCTGTATCATTATCATGCTAATCCTTGCAACCAATGTATGGACGCCATCTGACCTGATCGAGGTCATCAAATATTTTATGTTAGTACTCCACCTTTCCCAAATGATAGTGGATAAGGATACCCTCATTTATGTAAGAAAAAGGCCACCCAAGATCTCTAGTGTGAGTTGCAATAGGCTTTTTGATAGGTATATGCTCCCAAGTCCAGAGTTGTAACAACATAGCACCAGCAAATAAAGTTGCACCATGTCGATAGACCACATGATGTAACTCATGCTATAACTGTGCCAAAACACATGAACCCCAATCAAAGCATTATGGTTGTTTTATCATGTCCTCAAGGATCCTACCCCAACTCATGGAAAATCCATGACCTCTACGATCTGGTAACAAGAAACCATCGATTAAGACACCCAAAACTGTAAGAAGCATAGGAAAAGAGATGAACTACACCTAGGGAATTCTCTCATCACCAATGGTGGGATCTCTAAAAAACCATCTCCAAAATGATCCATTGTATACCTGATCATAGTAAATGATCTAAATATGAGTAGGAATCCATAGTAACTAGTAGATGTCCTCTAGGGTGATCGTCATCTCACCTATTAGAAAATGGAAGGTGTTATGGTCAGATTACCAATGCTCTACCATAGTAGTGAGAAGACCCTGATTCACTTGGAATTGAGGCATATCTAGTAAGAAGAATAGACCACAACAACCATTCAAGCATTGCTCATGGGCACTCAAGTCATCAACCATATCCAAAGGTCATGGGCACAAATCTCATACATATAGCTTCTGAAGGTGAATCTGTAGAATCAAGTGGCATTCTATCAGTAATCAATCATCTAAAGTGAATTATCTCAAGTTATCAAATCAATATCATATCTTATCAACATCACCATTATTTTCCTAATTATAATCAAAGAAGACAGAAAACATCAAACCAATCAAACCAATCAACCAGGATTGACAATCAGCATTCATCAAACATGATCAAAACTAACATCAAACCAATTATTTCATCATAGGATCAATTTTTTTCATTCATTGTTTGATCATGGAAATTATTCAGATTGGAGAAAGTCTATCAATCAGGTAAAATTTGTAAAAAGGCCTCTACACGTCATTTAACAGGTTATATGTGCTAAAACTTGTACACGCTAATATATTAATCATACGCACTAAAAATGTTATCAAACATGCTAAAATAACATGTAAGAGACATTCTATTTTGAAAGTTCTATTTTAAGTTGGTATACACACTATTAAAAGGTTAAAATGCATTTCCCTAATTGTAAGTGTTATTTTATTTCTCAAAAATGCTAAATTGGCCTAGGGCATCATTTTGTAAGCATCATTTGATCAATTAGATGTTTTATTTAGTAACACGGACGTGCTACAAGAAACTTGTATGTGCTATTAAATCTATTTTACACACTATTTTATTTTGTTGGCAAAAACTAAATCTATTGATGCCTAAAAATCTTTTTTTTTGTAATAAAATAGAAAAATTGACAAAACAAGAGGATCGAGGTACTCACCGAAGGTTCATAGTCATGTGGATGTTGATATCGATGACCTTGCTCAAAGATATGCTCTCTAATTGGGACCACCATCACTGAATAAGAAGAAAGGAGAAGAGAGAAAAGTCAAAGAGGGAAAGTAAAAATGAATAGTACAAATGACTTTTTTATATATCTTTTTGACCTAAAAAGGGTTGTTTAGCAAAAAATTTGACCCATGGTAAAAATTAATCACCAATTTTTTTTAAATCAAGGGCATTCTCATTAGTCAGTTGTCGCATCATTATCGAAAATGAAATCGAAGTGAGCACCAAATTGTTAAAAAAATGATCACAAATGAATATCTTTCACCAAATCGCATTCCGTTTCATTTCTGAGGGGGCATGCAATCATATCATCATTGAGTTAAATCAGAGAACTTGTTTCAAATCAAAGAACATAATTTTTTCAAATTCATCAGTGGGGCATCGAAATCAGGGAATCTTTTCAGATCAAGCATCATATCTAGGATCCATCATCATATTGACCATTATCATCATCAATCAATTAGGTTTTATCAAAGAATCTATGTCATCAAGATCAAATCAAGCATTAGGTAATCAGACATCATACATTCTTTGAACCAATGTGCTTCGCACATTGATTCAAAGAGGATGATTTGTAGACACCTAAAAATGGTCAAGATAATCCAAGTGAGTAATCAAAGAAAAATCACAAATTATTTGAAATCAAAGCCAAAAAGGATTAACTAAATCAAATTTATCATTTAATTAATAAAATTAATTGTATAGTTGAATTAAATCAAATCCAACCCATTCAAGGGGTACACGTGGCTAAAAAAATCAAATAAATCAATTAATTAATTCCTAAAATTTCTCACGTACCATATAGGAATGAATTGAATCAACCAATAGGAATTGAGAATTGACCTCACATGGATCAAAGCCAAATTGAATCTCAATCAATCATCTTGAGAATTAATCTTTACCACTCATTTTGCCTCATTGTCCCAACCTTTGAGGATAAAATATTTAAATTGTCTCAACATTTGAAACCATCAACTTAACCCAAACTTGATCATGATTAAAGTTACTCCACCCCCTAAGCTTGGAGAAATCTATAAATGAAAGGCAAAAATCAGGATAAAATGATCCCATTATCATTTTAGCAATTGCATCCTTCTATACTCAATTTGATTTGCAAGCATAGTTTTAGCACATTTTGATCAAATTAGGCTTTATTTCATCATTCTTAGCTTAATATTCTCATTTTAGAGCTATCTCTAATGGATTCTTGTTGAGATAATTTCATTAGCATCTTTAAATAGGGATCCATGATATGTTTATTATTTTAAGCTTTCAATTCAATATTTTTTAAATGTTAAATTAGCTCAATTTGAATTGATTTAGAGAAAACTAATCTCATGAAGGTATTTCTTATGCACAATATCTTGTGTAGTATCTCACATCTTATTGATATCAATGTCAATCCTATTAGAGATTGTTCTCAAGATCTAGGTTTCATTCCACCTACTAGTAGTTTTAATACCTCCATTCCTAGTGTGTCCACGTATGCTCCACCGATCATAATAACTTCCATTCAAAATCCTACACATGTTAGCATTCCTAATTCTATTGTATCCACTATTCCTTCAATTGGTTCATATATTTATTTATCTTCATCCACTCCCACTTAAAATAGTGTTCCTTATTCATGTTCTACCATTCCTTCCATTTCCCATAATGCTCCAAACATTTCAAACATATCTCCTACAACTCTTTATATTGATTCCACTATTAGTAGCTTGGCTCAAACTGTGTCTTTCTTGCAACAAAAAATTACTTCCATGACCCAATCCAGGTTCAACATTCCTACTAAATATATTTATAGTCCTTTTTCCTTAGATATCATTCATGTCATTATTCTACAACACAAGGAAATTCCTCATCTTGAGACTTACAAATGGTGAAAAACTTTTCAAACATTGTGTAGTAATTTTTCTCATGATCATAGGTTCATGGATAAATTCTTTACAAGAACCTTTCGATACAAATGCATACAATGGTATTTTTATTTGCCTCCTCAATCTATTTACTCTTTTCAAAATCTTGCTAATGCTTTCATCCAACAATTTCAAAATAATATTGGTCTAAAGATTTCTTTAACTGATTTAATGTGTTGTAATCAAGGAATTAAAGAAAAAGATATTGATTTCATTGGTATATTTAAGAATTTTCATGCTCAGATTTCTTATCTTATGTATGATATTAATGTGCATTAAATTTTTATTTCTAATTTATGAAAACACATTAAAATTAAGATTCTTCTTTCTGAATTTTCTTCTTTTACTCAATTGTGTGTAGTGTTTCATTATTATCACCTTCAAGTGAGTCAATTTGAGAGTGCCACTCTAATAGATCTGGTTGATAGGCGTGATGTTCATCCCACAAATTTAATAAGTTTTAAAAATCAAACAACTTCATTAAGATCAATAATTCATCCAACAATGTTGATAGGAAATATAAATTGATTGAACAAGGGAACCCATGAAATGAATATCAAATCATCAAATTTTATTTGGAAAATAATTCAAAAAAAAAAGAACAACAATATATAAGGTTAAGGAATTGGGATGCAAGTATTACAAGTCTTGCTTATATGATCAAATTTCCAATCCATAAAGAAATATAGGATAAATAATCTCTTAACTAATTTCTATCAACAAACATATTTGGAATCAATGCGAAATATTTTATAGGAAGATGTTGTAGTATCGGTCTTCTCCCATGAGGTATGCCACCCAAAGGTGGATGAACTAGAGGTCCTGTAATACTTGTTGGCCAAGTGGCCAAATGGATTGGAGGTTCATTCTATGCCCTTAGGATTGGTTGAGTAGGATAGTCTCTTGGCATCCTTTCAAGTTTATCCATTGGATTCCTAATATGATGGAAATGGGAATAAGCTACGAAATTTATATGAATGACTTTAGGATACTTTAATTTTAATAAAAAATATTTGTATATGATCATTGATTCTTGATGTCAATGCTTTGATGTTAATTAATATTATTTATAAGACCTAAATTAGGATTATCTCTACATTGACATAACAATTACCTAATTTTATTATTGATTTCTATTTATTAATAATACACATTTGTTAAAATTTTTATTTTTAAAAAAAATCTGGTATACCACATAAGGGTACATTACAATTGGTATTAGAACCTTGATATTGTTAGCTCAAGGATCCAGGAGAGAAGAAAACCTTTTTTAAGCTCAATTATTTCCTAAAATCCTCTTACAACTCTAGAAAATGCTTAATCTAGGAAAGCCATCCATAGATGTATCATTCCACTACCTATTGAAAAGAATGTTCCCCAAGAATCACAAGTCCAAATATAATTACAAGAAATAATAATAAAAATATGATTTTTTGGTTGGAAAAAAAGATCCATCATGGAAAAGAGAAACTATTACAAGTGATACATAATATATTATGGGAAAGTTAGCTGTGGGTTTTTAAGCAACATCATTACCAACAGTTCCCACATTTGTTAGGTTATGTATAGTGGTAATCTTATTAATAGGGTCCGTTATTACTTCGGCTCTATTTTCACTAAAAGCTATGTGTCCCTGAACTCTGTGAATATGGGGGGTGATTTGAAGCATGAAGAACCAGATAACTGTAACAAACTTAAGGAACTAGATATGGCAATGGTTTGGAGGAAGTTGAAAAAAGGCAGATTTACCAATTATTTAGAAAAACTGCATGGCTTTGATAAGGAAGTAACCCAAAAATTTGTTGAAGGCTGGAAGGACAATTCTGTCACCATTGATGGTCACACATTGGAGAATTCTATTGAGATTATAGCTCAAATTTTGGGAATCCCTAATGAAGGTCAAAAATTTTATAGAAACTACAAGATTTCAGACATGGGGGCTAAAAAGTTCCCAAAATCTGTGAAAGAGAAGGTTGATTTTGTGAAAGGCAAGGTTAATGGCTACATGGAACTTGTCAAGATTAAGGAGATTTGGCACCATTTGTTGCAAGTAGTTATGGAATACTTCACCCTTGATGGCCGCTTCACTCAGGCTCATTCCCATCATTTCATGTTTCTAAATCACTTCAAGTACAAGGATACCATCAATATTCCTTTTTATCTGTATACTTCTCTGGTTAAAAGCATAAATGAACATAAGGGTTCTCCTAAAAAGGCTGTGAAACATGAGGGATTGATTCTATTAATTCATGAGCATATAAAGAAAACCATCCCTATCCCTTCTTCTACTCCTTCTACTGGTAAGAATAAGATAAGCCCTAAGAAGTTGAAGACGGGGTCTATTAAACGAAAGGCGGAGGAAAATCCTGGCAGTAGCTCGAAGAAAATCTATTCAGAATCTACTGAGGAGGAGTGTGAATTTGAGGGCTAAAAAATGGAGGACTCTGAGGATGAGGTTTCTGATAATGCCCAGGAGATGAAAAGCCCTAGCAAGGAGGAGGAAGAGACTGATGATTCTGAGGCTATGTCTGATCAGGAAGAACACAAGGAAGAGGATGGCAGTGATAATTTGAAGGAGGGGAATGAGGAGAATACTGGGAAGGGGGATCAGTTGAATAATGATACTACTATGCAGGGTACTAATGAAGCTCAGAGGCATGGAGGTGAGAATGTGCCTGTGAGCACTATGGAGAAGGATACTACCTTGTGCAATGAGGAAAAAGACATTACTGAAGCAGAGGACCCTGACAATAATACTCAAGAGAGAACAAATGAGGAAAAAGATACATAAATTGAAGAGGCTAAGTCTGAAGGCACCGAGGTGCTAAATTCCCATAGCCTTGAGAACCTGGTGGATACGACCATTCAATATGCTAAAAAATAGAAAAATGACAAGGATTTTAATAAGGAGGTGCTCGTTCTGGAAGATTTTGTTGAAGGAATGAGGCATGACATGCCCATATCTCATGATTTTGAGGATAAAAATTAGGAGGGTAGCGAGGAGTCCAGTGAACGAAAGGCTAGAGAGTCCACTATCAAGCTTATATTTGAAGATTTCAATGATAGGGAGGAGGTGACTACTGGCGTCCTGTAGACTACTAAAGCCAAGGCCCTTTACTCATTCAAATTTAGTAAGTGGTGTTTTCATGAAATTAAAAGACTCCATTTGAAATGTAGAAAGCTTGAAGCCAACAACACCATCCTCCAAGAGAAAGTGGAGTCTCTTCTTAATGAGAGAACTGTTAACCCACATGTTGCTGATTTGAGGGATAGAATGGATAGAGTTGATAACACTCTTATCAACATTCTCCAACATAGTATGGATAGTATGAAGGCTTCTAGTACCAATCTGAAGGCTCTAGTTAACTTGTTGGACAATACTTTGGAGGATGACATTGAGGTTAGGAGCACTCCTCTGTTGGACAGTGGTGGTCCCAGTTCTCAGACTCGTGGTAAGAAGAAGTCCCCTATGATTAAGAATAATCTTGATGATCTAAAAAGGGTAATTGACAAGATGGATAACATTCAGGCCAAGATGGAGAAAATGCTGGATGAAAAAGTTGGAGTTTTGTAGCGTGGTGCTCCTGCTGGTTTTTTTGTGTCTTTTGCTATCTTTTTAGTAGGGTTTCTCTGTTAGCTTTGTAGCCCCTATTATAGGTAGATCGTTGTTGTATGTCTCATCTTTTGTTGTTTATGCTTAATATTTCCTATCTTTTTCTCCTTAAGTTGTAAAGGGTTTCGGGTCCCTTCAAAACCTATTTTTCCAGTAATCAGAACATATGTATTGAACATTATCTAAGTATTTTTTGAGCCAATGTTGACTAAAACCAAATGATGATTAATATAGACAAAAGAATGAGAAAATCAATCTAATAGAACTACAAGAATCATGCAAATTACCCATATAAAATTGATGATTTTTCTACTAAAGGATAGTAATGAAATATCTTACAAAATTTTAATATCATTTCTTTAAAGTTTATAAGAAATCTATCGATAAAAAACCTTGGACTATGGACTCATCAAGGAAATAATTTACATCCATGGTACATTCATCAACAATTTCATAAATGTAAGTGTACATAATAAAGAGGATAATCAAGTAAAATTTATGTATAGATAGGTCACTTCTCATTTCATGAATTGCACATCTAAGAAGGAATATGCCCCATTAGGTTCAAGAGGAGACTCATACTAAGTGGGACAGCTATCCTTCTATAAAATATGTGATTAATGAAATGATAATGATAAGATATAGTAACTACCATGCCAAATATGGTGGATAGGGCCACCTCCTAAATCCCCACCTCCTTTTGCATGGGATGTTCCTAAGGAGGTGGAGTGCTCATTTGAGGCTACCAGAGCTCAACTTTACCAAAGAATTGATGAGCTGGAAAGGTCTTCAGCTAGAGAATTAATATGGATTTTGAGAAGAGGAAAAGGGGTATAGTACATGAAATTTTGTACCACTTAAATGAAAAAGTTGATGAAAAGTTAGTAGGCATTCTTGTTGGTTACACCCTTCTTTTTGAAGCAATTCAAAATTTTGATAAGAATAAGAAGGTGGCAAGGCCACTACATGTCAGATGGATCCAAAGGATAGTAAAAATGAGGTTGATTAGTTTGGGATCTAGGTACCAAAAGGAAAGGCCACTAAAAATCCAACGCACTTTTGATTTTGTGAAAAATCTAGTGGATTGGAAAGGAATTTTAATGAAATAAAAGAGACTCTCCTTCCTTCTACCTAACTATTCACATAGTTACTCCCTCTGAATCTCTTCATTCAACCAACTGTCATATCTCAGTGTCTTATATCTCTTTGTTTTCATCTGAATCTATCCCTCTTTGATAATAATTCCAAAGCATTATCTATCACTTACATCTTCCACATGTAAATGTCATCTTGTTAGTTCAGTATCAGTATTTCTCTCTCTGTCATCTTTCTTATGAATGATTATCAACTTTGTTGTACTTCTCACAACTCTAGGTAGCTTCTAAAGTGTGAGCTTTTTTGCATCAATTTGTCATATATTTTGTGTAGCACATTTGATATAGTGCTCCTAGTTGACTAGGCAGCCTTTGTTAGGGGAAGTACCCCTAGTTTACCTTTAAGATATTCATGGGCATCCTTGGGTAAGCTTTTATGAATATGTCTACTAGTTGTTTCTTTGTATTCAAATATTCCATTCTCACTTCTTTGTCTTGTACCAGTTCTCTCAAGTAATGATACTTGATAGCAATATGTTTAGTCTTTGTGTGCATCACTGGATTATTTGATATGTTGATAGCACTTGTGTTATCACAAAAAATAACAACTAGCTCAGTGATTTCCTCTTTCATTCCTTTCAACAATTGCTTGATCCATACCAAATTTGAATAATTCACTGCAGCTACTACATACTCAGCTTTTGTTGTAGATTGGGAAATGTAGTTCTATTTCTTTCTTGTCTAAGAGACTAATCTCTTTTCTAGAAAGAATGCTTCACCACTTTTACTTTTCATGTCATCAACATTTCTTGCCCAATCTACATCAGTCTAAACTCTCAGTTCAAAATTCTCATTCTTCTTGTAGTGCAGTCCATAATATTCTATCTCTTTCATATAAATTAGTATTCTCTTTATTGCCATCATATGGTTTTCCTTAGGATTGGTAGAAAATATTTCCACAATCCCAACTGCTAGGGCTATATCTGGTCTGCTATGAAAAACATATTGTATCTTTCAAATCATGGATCTATAGGGTTTGATTCACTTTAGCAGTATCATCAGCTTTAGATAGTTTCTGTCTAGTAGCCATAGGAGTACTTACTGGTCTGGAATCCTCCATACCAAAAATTTTCATTATCTCTTTGACATATTTAGATTGTTTGATAAAGATACCATTCTCCATCTGATAAACTTGTAAACCAACAAAAAAATTTATCTCACCAAACATAGACATTTCAAACTCAATTTGCATCTCATTTGAAAATTTTTGATAGAGGGCATCTTGTCCACCAAATATGTTATCATCAACAAAAATTTCAGCTAACAAAATCCCTTTACCTTCTTCAACTCTCATATACATTTTAATATTGTCATATGTTCTTGAAAATCCAATCTTTATCAAATAATTGTGCAGCCTCTCATACCATGCTCTGGGGGCTTGTTTCAATCCATGCAGTGCCTTGTTTAGTTTACAACCCATATTTTCCTGCTTGGGTCAACAGATCCTTCAGGTTGTTCAATGTATACTTCTTCTTCTAATATACCATTCAGAAATGTAGATTTGACATACATCTGATATACTTTGAAATCTTTGTATGCAACATATGTAAGTAGAGTTCTCACTCCTAATCTTGCTACAAGCAAAAAAATTTCCCCATAGTTTGTTCCTTCTTCTTGTGCATAACCCTTGCATACCAATCTTGCCTTGTTCCTTGTGACTTATCCATGTTCATTAAGCTTGAAACTAAATATCCATTTTGTTCCAATAACATTATTGTCTTCTAATCTTGGCACCAGAGTCTAGGCATCATTCTTTTCTATCTGATCTATTTCTTCATTCGTAGCTTGTATCCGGGCATCATTCTCTAAAGCATCTTTTACTATCTTAGGCTCAAACTCACATAGTAAACATGTAGGGTCTTTCAACTTACTTCTTGTCAAGACTCCAAATTCCTTATCTCCAATGATTTTCTTGGGCTTATGATGTCTTCTTACATACTATACCAATGTAGGTTCAGATTTCTTTTCTTCTTGATCTTCAGGTTCATCATGCAAATTGTCATTCTCTACTTCTGATTTCTCGGCAGCATCCTCCTAATGCTTAGCATTTCTAGCCCATGACTCTACATCTGGTGTAAGTGTGTTACTTGCCTCTCCTTCTTCCATGTACACAAAAGATCTATAATCTTTAGGTTCTTGTTTTCCTTCTAGTTTGTTTTTCTCTACATATTCATCAACGCCCACATTTTCACTTTCCACAACTTTTTTAGTGTTAGCATTCAAACACTTATAAGCTTTTCTCTTAGTGGAATAACCAAGGAATATACCTTCATCACTTTTTGTATCAAATTTTCTATTCCTATTGTCTTTCAATATATAGCATTTACTCCCAAAGATTCTAAAATATTTCATATTAGGTGCATATCCATGCCATAATTCATAAGGTGTATCATTTTTACCTTTCTTGATTTGTACTCAGTTTAAGGTATAAATAGTTGTACTTACAGCTTCTCTCCAGTATTTTTGTGCAACATTCTTCTCAATCATTAGTGTTCTTGCATAATTTATAATTGACTTATTTCTTCTCTCAACTATGCCATTCTATGGAGCTGTTCTTGGTGTAGAAATATATCTCTTGATTCCTCTATCATTGCAAAACATATTGAACTCATTTGATATAAACTCTCCACCTCGATCAAATCTCAGACATTTTAGGCTTCTACCTATTTCTTTTTCAAAATTTTCCAAATACCACTTAAACAATTGAAATGCATCATATTTTTCTTTCAAAAACATTACAGTCATCATCCTAGTATAGTCATCAACAAACAGAATAAAGTACTTATCACCATTATAAATTTGTACACCCGTAGGTCCACAAAGGTTAGTATGAACCAATTCTAAAATATTTTCAAAAGTAAATGTCTCTCTTAAAACTAGACTTTTTCATTTTTCCCAACTGACACTATTTACACATCACATTATCAAGTTTCTTTAATCTCAAAAAACCTCTAACTTTCTTCTTTTTACTAATATTTTCAGATTGTCAAAATTTACGTGACACAACATCTTATGCCATAACCATGCATCATCAAATTGTGCAAACAAACATGTCTCTTCAGATAGGTCTAGATAAAACAAGTTACCTCTAGTCTATTCTCCACTTCCAATTAGTTCACCGGTGGCATCAAATATTTTAGCCTTTCTATGATAAAAATCCACATGGTAACTAGTACTGTTTAGCTGTGCAACACTTGGAAAATGTTAGTTAAGACCTTCAACCCAATAGGAATTTTCACATGTGATCTTATCAATCAGCTTAATTGATCCTTTACCTCTCATAGGACATGGTGCATCATTACCAAACTTAACACTCCTACCTTTGTAATGATCTAGGGTTTCAAATTTACTTTTATCACCAGTGATGTGATGTGAGAAACCAGTATCAATAATTCATTTATTACCTTTACTAACATAAGAAATAAGTGCAGTTTTCTCATCTTCATCAGACTCATCTTTCATAGCAACATAAAATACCTCAATATCAAAATTATCAGTGTCACTGTCAGTTTCCTCTTCAACAATATAATAGGATTTCTTACCTTTTTCCTTGTAGTCTTTGTACCTTTGGTGATCTATTTTATCTCTCTTGTCCTTGTACTTGAGTTCTCTTTCCTCATCCTTGTCAATCCTATTAGGACATCCTTCTGTAATATGGCCAACTTTGTTACATGAAAAATAGATTATAGGAAGTTTACCTTTATATATTCCTTTGCCTCTTTTTAATCTTCTAGCCATGAGTGCCTCAAGATCATCTAGTTCCTCATCAGATGTGTCACTATCACTGTCACTGTCACTATTGATTTTCATTGAATCACCAATAGTCATGTTCCACATATTACTTCATTGAATCACCAATACTAACTAGATACAATTTCATCAGACTCTACCATATAGGGAAGTTCTCTTTGTTCAACTCTAGTACCTCCTTTTTATACATCTTGATCATTAGCTTCAAGTACCTTTAAAATTTTATCTGTAAGCAGCAAGAGCTCTAATACCAATTGTTATAATTATTTAGAACAACAAAGAGGGGGGGGTGAATCAATTGTTCTTAGGTCCAGATGTACCAATTGCACTTTTGAGGACTTCAATAATATTAGATCTAATCACCAACTCAATTCAGTCTCTAAAGTATATATCAGAAACATATAACATGCAATCCACTATCTAAATGTAAATAATCAAGGAGATGACTGAGTTACACAGTAGTGATCCAGGAGATGAACATGGTATTGATCGAGTGTCAATAACTTACATTTGGAGAAAGAATTGAGATACTCGGCTGACATAATTGAATTCTTGGGATATGTAAATCATTTTGACTTTATTAATGAATTGTATGGAGAATTTAATGCATGGTAAATCATTTTACTATGGATTCAATGAGAAGTTTGAAGACGTATCTAGAATGAAGGATGAAGAACTTAAATGATGGAAAGATTCAATGAATCTAACCTAAATGTAATATCTACAGAGGAGATTAAGTGGCAAAATATGGATCTACCTAATCAAAGAGGTTTAAAGGAAAACCTAATTGTGAGGTTACTGTAAGGAGCTATTGATGTTATTGACTAATAAGTTTAAGCAGAAGGATGAAGTTGAGAAGAGTTGTGATTTCTTGAAGTGAATTCCAAGCAGATCAGTGATGGAAATGGAAATGAAGCTCAGTCAATAAATCAACATATATGTGCGAAGAGGATCTATATTTGCAAATTGAGTTGTATGTTTTTCAGATCAAAAACTATTGTTACTTTCTAACCATTGTTTAGTCTAAATCCTTTAATCAAGGTTTACCTAACAGTCATTGTATAAATCTTTTAATCAAGGTGGCATTCTAATGGAATGTACTTAAATCCTTTAACCAGGTCACTTTTAACAAAGTGTTCAAATCCTTTAATAGGGTCACACCTAACAGTGTGTTTGTAAACCTTTGACACGGTTGGCTCTTCACAGAGCTCACTTTAGAAGAGTGAAATATCAGTAGCATGTTACAAAGTGGTTTTTCCCAAGTTGGGTTTCCACTATAATTCTAGTGTTATACTTGTGTAAATTTTTTGATGTGAATTTTGTTATATTCTACAGGTTATTTACATTTAGATAGTAGACTACATGTTATATGTTTCTAATATATACTTTAGAGACCGAGTTGAGTTGGTGATTAGATCTGAGATTGTTGAAGATCTAGAAAGTTCAATTGGTACATGTGGACCTAAGAACAATTGATTCACCCCCCCTCTATTGTTCTAAATAATTCTAACATTTCCATATTGAGTGAAGTTCCACCATGTGAGTGCAGATCCTTCGAGCTTTGACTTAGCAATCTTCACCCTCTAATTTTTAGGGATGTCCTCACAATGAAAAAAACTAGTTAGGGCATCTACCCAATCCATTGCAGCATCCAGGTCCATGTTCCCATTGTAGGTAGGAAAATCAAGCTTGGCATCCATGGTTCTCCTCTCCATAGACTTTAGAGTCATCATTAGTAGCCTCTGGTGTGTAGGAAACTCATCTTCTTCCTTCTCAAGGGGTTCTTCTTCACTCCCTTCTTTGACATAATTAGAGTTTCCACTACTTATTCTATGAAGCTCTTCCCTAAGCCTTTCCATTACTTGCCTCATTTATTTCATCTCGGTGTTCCTTTGTTCATCATTATTTTTCCTTTGATCTCTTAAGTATGTTACTATCTCTACATTGGTCATCCTTGTTGACAACCCTCCTTCATCTTCTCCTTCCATGGTGCCGGTACCCTTTTACCCTAAGGATCTTAGATGCTCTAATACCACTTGATGGAGAGATCTCCACTATTTAGGCAACTCAAAAGTGGTGAGACCTTAGGTGTCTTCTTAGATCCCAAATTTGTTTAGATGAGTGCTCTACACCTTTAAAAGATCCTATAACAAACAGAAATCCACCATCCTCACTAGAGGATTCTATGTCTTATACTATTTTTTACCCTCCAAGACTCAATTTCTACTTGGTTCCTTCTTTTATCAAGTTGTCTTGATTGATACTCAGTTCCTTTGTTAACCGATTTGGCTTGGCTGATTCACTGAGTTATTTCTTGACGCTCGGTGATTCTTGTGAGGAAATTTCTCCTACTTGTCTTTGCCTCAAATTAAGAACCTATATATTGGGAATGGGATAGAAATGTTCCACACTTTAAAAATTTCTCTAGAAGGAATGATTCTCAATCCCTTATAATGTCTAAGAATTCATACAACAACTCTATCTTTTATGTCTTCCTGGCTCATAGCCCTGTGAGCGAGGTTTTAGGAATTTGGTTCTAGATTCTTCCAAAGGGCATGTAGAATAAATTGTATATTTGGATACCCTTTGTTGATTTATTTCAAAATCCCAAAGAAAAATCTCCCAACCTGCAAGGACACCACCAAACTATTCCTGGTCCACTAGGCCTAATAGGGCTAATGGGGTTTGGTTACTTAAGGAAGTGTTCATTAGTCAGATTTCCTAGACAAACTACCAATTTTAAAGGTTCTAGGGGACCCCAAGACACAAAAATACACCATCATATTTCTTTTCTCCACCCCTGAAGTGCTACTGTCACTTAATTCTTTCTTATTCTGGTCCAAGCACATAAATATGCTTGGCCTAAGGCCTACAAGAAAACATCACAAAACTATCCCCCTTCTCCTAGATCTTTGAGGATCTAAAATAAATTTACCCTACTTGCATTTCCCCTAGTGGAATGGTGTTTCTAGGTTGGAAAAGCAAGTTAGGCTATTGAATTAATGAAACTCTAGTTCATGAGGGTTTCCTGTGCACCCGATAAAGAAGTTTTTGTAACTCTTGACTCTAACCACCAAACAGACTCAATCCAAGTGTATTAGAGTCCTATTTAATGTTAGGTATCAAACCTCCAAGTCTTCTTTCTCTGAAAATATGTACAAATCTGTACATAATCAGTTTACAGACCAAAATATCAAGAAAATAAGGGATTTTTATTGATTGAATGCAAAATTACACAAGTGCATCTTCCACCCACCTGAAAGGGCTATTTGAATACCTTTCCCAAAAAATCCAACTATTTTTCATAGTTTGTGACCATTTGGGAGGTTTTTACAAGTTGCCAGTAACTTTTCATAAAAGTTATTGAACAACATTTCTTGCATTTTGCAACTTTTTACAGAATATTGTATTCTTGCTCCTAATGAGCCTATAAGGCCTAAGCTTTGGATCCTAAGGACCCAAAATGATATAAAATCATTAAAATAACTTGAAAGACACCTAGGATGGCCTAAATACCTAAATTTTCCTTTGGGCCATAGTCAAAGCCCATGGCTAGGCCTTACAATAGGCTTATTAACTAGATCTATAATGTTGTTACTAACCCTTAGGAAAGAAGGCCCTTGGGTACATACTTGGAGTCCCCTAATGAAGATCTTCCATTGAATAATATAGGGAGGTTCCCCTACACTAGACTCCCTCCAAATATCCCTCATGCATATCTAGGATCCTACCTCATTCTTATAAGTGGCTCCATATCAAGAGGACAATCCCAACAATAAAGAAACAATCCCTAACTTAGATCAAGATTGAAACACCAAAATTATCCAATTTCATCCAAATTTTGACCATGGTCCCATATCCCAAGAATTTCATGATGATCCCTTCATACCTTTTTACTTCTTCCAATATGATGTCTTACCATCTCAAGAGAAACGTTTCCTTTCAATTCTCATTCCTAATTTACTTGCTAAACAAGATCTTGATATTCCTTCCATCCCTTCTAATAGTCTTATTGAAAATCAAGAACAAATCATACCTTCCACTCTATCCAATGATCCTTTTCCCTATAAATATCAAAGGATCTCATCATCTCCTTATAATAATCCTCCATGTTTACCTCAGGAACCTATCATCCCCCCTAGTCCCCATAAAGATCCTAATCCTCTTAAATCTACCATTCCTCCTATTGAAGCTAGTAATGAACCCCTTGATATAAGATAAAATATCAATAATGATTCCCTTGGATACATAGATCACACTCAAGATATCTATATCCCTTTGACATGTTATATTCCTCTATTCAAATGAAATCATATACCTTCTTCATCTTATAAATCTATTTTGGTCCCTATATTCCAAAACTTAAGCCTTCATTTCTTTCATCTGTCTTAGATCCTTATGTCCCTCCATCCACTTACCCTATCATAAGTCAATGTCAACAAAGGAATGCATCCTTCAGAAATTATTGAAATAATGATGTATTTTAGAGTTGGATTGAAAAGTTTGATGTTTTGGAGCTTTTCATTGATTGAAACTCTATCAACTCTATTATCATTGATGATACCGATCGATCTGATGAATAGGTAAAGGTAGTTTTAGCTAAGTTTTTTGATTGGTGACCAAGAAGACAATATTAGAGAATGTTTTTAGTAGAGATTGAGTTAGAGGAAACTTTTGTAGATGTGATCATTCATGGTGGTTTACCAAGGTCAAAGAAGTGTAGTTCTACAACCACAACCATTAACTTAATGTTATAGGTGAGTTAGCACTTTGGTGATGTGTTTAGTATGAACTATTGTGTTATCAATTGGTTCATGTTAATCATATGATCAAGGTGGTTGATTTATGGGCTGATTTGTCAATATATTTTGGTTAATATATTTTGGGACAACATGTTAGGTATGATTGGTGTAGTTCTCTATAAGTTTGGTCAATTTGGTGGGCCAACTTGTAAAATGTTTTCTAAGTCTTAGCCGACTTAAGAACATTAGTATAAAGGTGGAATAAATCATTTGATTTGGGGTTTTTATTATGAATTTTTATTTTTTTCTTAGAGAATGAGGCAGTGTAGTGCACTAGCATTTAGAGAATACAAAGGATCTAAGTAAGAAAAGGAATTTCTATTTCCAGCTCAAGTTATTGTTGTTTCCTAATAGTTACATCAAATTAAATAATTTAATAGGGTGGACTTTAACAAGTCTTATTGTTAAATCCTTTAATAGGGTGACTTCTTAATTGGATTTATAAATCCTCTAGCGAGGTAGATCCTAGTAGGTCTTTTGGTGCTTCTAACAGAGTACTAGTCACTCATAACTAGGTGAACCCCTAACCAAGTATTGTAAGCTCCTAGAAGGTAAAATATTTTTACTTTAGTTGAGATGATTTGTGGTCATCAACCCTACCATGTTTTTCACCCTCTTACAAGGTTTTCCATTATAAAAAATTTGGTGTTATGTGTTATGCTTTATGTATGCTCAATTTTCTTTACTTATATTCCATAGTTATAATTGCATGTGTGATTGTATGGAAGTTGTTTAAAAGCATAATCAGGTTATTGGTTGAATTAGTTTATTTCATGTTTACAATAATTCACTCCCCTCTCATTGTCTTCTATATCTAACAATTGGTATCAGTGCAAAGTTTCCTTGAAGCCTAACAGCTTAGGATATATCCTTGAGGAAGACATGGAATCCTATAGAAGACAACTTGTAGAGGCTAAACACATGATTGATAAACTCAAAGAGTAGTTTAATAAATATAGGACCAAAATACAAGAAGTGGTTCAATAATTCGATGATAGTCAAGACCTAATAGAAAACCTATCTGAACAAATTGGATATGAGGAATATGAAGCTTCCCTAGAAGCCTTCTTTCAATATAATGATTAGTTACTTAATGGCAACAAGGATATGCATAAGGAAATGGACAAGATGGAGAAAGAAAAGAAGAAAATGCAAAGAGAGTTGGAGACCTTTGGAATCAAAATGGGTTAGGAGATTGAAAATAAGAGAATGGTTGATGAATCTAATAAGGTTGTAGATGATGTTCTCAAAGCCAAAGATGACACCTTAAAAGAAAAAATGGAAGAACTATTCAGATTTGAACAAGAAGTTTCTATTTTGAATGAACAACTACATGATACAAGCTTAGAAAATACCAATTTCCCAAGAGAAAATGAAAAGATAAAAGGAGAACCAAAAGAAGACATAGATATATTGGATAAGCTCAATAAAATAACTTCTAAACTTGATGAACAACTCTCAAACCAAAGGAGAAAAAATGAAAAAAAGGGTTTAGGGTTTTCAAATTTTGAAGTTGGTGAGTCATCTGGTACCAAGAAGATTGATGTAAAGGAAGAAAAAACACCACCTAAGGTGAACAACAAAAAATATGGTAAGAGGAATTGCAGACTGGTATGTTTAAATTGTCACAAGGAAGGTCACACTGTTAATGTATGTAGGTCTAAACCTATTGGACCTAATAGACCTAATGCACCTATTTCTAGATCTAGAAATTTGTATGGTATATTTGAAGGATAAAAAGGTAGATCTAATGTTTTTCATGGTAATTTTATCATTTCAACAAGTATGGTCATGAGGATAATGAGTACAAGACAATAATCAACAATCAGAGGCCATACAACCCCACCGAATTGAGACCTAATCAGCAAGGAAATCGGTTCGATGTTACCTATTCTATCTACCATAACTATGGACATACAATAGTCAAGTGTAGGATGAGAACTGGTAGAGGTAATGTTGGACCATGGAGATAAACTGACATGGTGTGTTATAATTCAAATAAGATTGGACATCTTTCTAGGTCCTGTCGAGCTAAGAATAAGGATAGTGAAGTTCAATCATTGAATAAACCTGATAATGATAAAGGAAAGAAGATTGTAGATAGTGAAGGAATCAAAAATCAAATGAAACAAACATGGGCTAAAAAAGGTGTACTCAATTCTTATGAATTGAAAGAGAACTCCAAAACATCAGGTAATGTGGAGAATTATTCATCTGACTAAGTCAATGCTATTCACTTAGGGGTAGAAAATTAAGTAAGATCTATAACCGATCCCCTAAGTTGTGTGTGTGGTAAGTTTTATAATAATATTTAGATTCCTATTGATGTTTTCAGATGATTTTTTTGAAGAATCTTGTATTTCATATGATTCTATATAACCACATAATGACTCTTATGGAAAAGTGACTATTTGATGTTCTAACTGCTACAAATGATAAAGGGTAATATTTGACTATTGCTTGTGAATGTAACATTATAAAAGTTGAAAAGTGAAATTCATTTGTCACTTTTCTTTCCATGAACTAAGTTGTGCACTTACGAGCGATTATAAGGCGATTTGAGATATTTTGATTGATAGTTGTGATCTTGTGTTGATATTGAAGCAGTTTTTGAAGAACCCCAACTAGCAAGAAAAGAGGTATTTCACTTTTTTTTAAAGGTTCTATTTTGTGTTTTGTGAAGCAAATCAGTGTTGTCATTATGGAGACTCTAGTGTTGATTGAAATTACTAAGGAACCAAGGCCTTTGTTCAAATTGCATCCTATGAACATGGTAGATAATGATTCAATAAGTGCTTTGTCTTCAATTCCTCATGGTGTATTATTGACCGAAGACATAAGATCATTTATCCATTTGAAGGTTGAAGATCTTGGCTTGAATGCTATATTCAAGGCTTACACTAAATTATTTAATAAATTGGAATTAAAGGATGAACACAAATATTTGACCGACAAGGGTTTTACCTATATCATCAACCTACTCAATGTTGTTGAGACTAAATGGATCAAATATGTATTGAGCCAATTTCATGATCAGTTTATCTAGTTGGATAGGCCACATAAGATTACCAATGATTTAATTCATGCAGAAACTAGTTTATGCATGACCAATGTCTTACCTTTTCTAAGGACGATACTAGAAGATGAGGTTACTCATTTGACTAAGTCAAGACAACATCATAGGGTCATGAAAATTAATGATATTGAAGACATAGAGGTCAATTTTGTGTCAATGGAAATCAGTTACAAGGTATATCAATTGAGCCAATTGAATAGTGTGCCTAGTGGATGAATTCATGTCCCATACCTGATGGTGAAGGATAATTATTAGTACAACCTATGTGAGGTAATGAGGATTCAATACTTTGTCAACATGGAGAAAATAAAGAAGGAAAAAAAAGAAAGTTTTCAAGTACGGTTTTGTATTGGTATGTATATTTTTCTACCTACAAAAATAATTTCTCTGGTATCAGTAATATTCATTGGTCAGCCTATAAATTAGTAGTAATGTAGATTAATGAGTGCATAATAATGTTAGGAAATAACTTTATTAATTTCATGTGGGGTTATTTCAAAGACTTTCATAAATTAATGCATGAGAGGGAAAGGATCCCAACTAGTATAGTGGAAAAGTATAAAGAAGACATATGTTTCATTGTGAGTAAAGATACATGTTTAATGTAGGTGGTACAACCAAGAACCTCTTGGGATTTATCGATGGGATATGAAGTAGATAGTGATATTTTATCACTTCATTTCGATGAGTTACTATCCAAACCAATTGATGCAAGTAACCCATGGTTTGGAACCTATGAATAAATATTTCTAAAAATTGACTTACGACTAATAGAATCGGTGATAGAAAGAAAAATGAGGGAAATATTTGATGACCTAGTCGAGAAGAGTGGCATTACTAAGGACATGATGGATAAGATCATGCATAATTTTGTAAGTGATGAAGCTAGTACTTCTAGTATTGGTGTTTAAGAAGTAGAGGTAGAGGTTGTATCTTCTACAACTAGTAAGGCAATAGGAAGACAAAGTATAAGTTATGTAGTGAATAAGGAGACTCCTTCCCCTATTACGAGAGAAAAATCAAAGAGTAAAACATCATCATAGAATGAAGCATCAATGATTAAGGAAAAGGAAAAGGTAAAATCACATGTAACTGAGAAGATGAATTATAAGAGAAAGAAGTAACTCATGGGTATAAAGAGTCAAAAGGAAAGAGGAGTAAGAAAGATACAATAGATGAAGAAGAAGCCAAAACTAAATCTGACAAAGACCAATCATAATTGAGGTTCAGTGGTAAGAATTCAAAGGTTTTTGGCATGAACATTGATAAATCATTCAAATTGGTGACTAGGAGATCTAATACAGTAGACACCATAGCTGAAGAAATCAAAGAATATGGAAGCATCACTAAGGAAAGTGGATGGTATGACAAATTGAATGATGAGGATAACTAAAATTTTGAATAATTTTTTATATACAGCATGCACAAATTCTGTAGACAGCCTAGTGAGCTACATAAAATGATACTTGATACATTATTCAATAAGTTTGATGCTAGATGGAGGTATGCCCTGAAAGAAGATAAAGATATGTTCGAACAAGATTTGGTAGAGCTAGAACCTCAATTACTAGTTGAATTTATGAAGAGTACAATAACATTTCTATGGCCAAAATTTAGAACAAGGAGAAGAGTATGTAGAATATTGATCGATGAATCTTGGGCAGTTTATGTAGAGACTCTAGACATTATAAAGAATGAATTAGACAAAGAAGATGAACCAATGGATGATGATGAAGAGGGAAAAATCTCAAGATCCTATTAATGAAGAGGTAACAATAGATTTTTTTTTGCTTCTAATCAAGTAATTCAATAAATTATCAGTGATGTACCTTCTAATATTCCTCAATAATTTCCTATTATTGAAATAGAAGATGTACAAGGAAGAGTTCAAACTCAAAAGGATCAAACAACATAGGTATCTTCAAGTGATAATAAATCATGCCCTTACATTGACTCTCTTGTTGGTGCAAAGGATACACCCCTTCATAATTAATCATTTCCCTACTATTTTGAAATCCTTTGGTTATTTTTCTTTTGTTTATTTTATAGAACCACTACCTCATAACATCCCTTAAATAATCCTTATTAGCACTCTATAAAATTTCTACTTTTTTATCAAGGATAAAGGTAGAGACCTTTAGTTGAATATGTTATGATTATTCCTATTATGCAAAGGCCATGACATACACATATCTTCATTTATTTCATTATCTAGGCATTATTGTTATTAAAGCTATGATCTAGTTTGAAAACCAACTACCCCATGGTAGGGACATGAGAGACATTTCCAATTGTGATATGACTTCAAGAGCCTCTAACCTTCTTAAAACTTCTCCAATTTTTCCTTTGAGTGCCTACATTTTTTTTGTCCCTCCTTCCTTGACTATCATGCACTCCCATTTAGTCCATTTTGAATTACTCTAATATCAAAATCTAATGCAGATAAGGCTTGTCTTTTAAGTTGGCTCTAATAAAATTGAAAAGAACAAAAAAAAATATAATTCAACATTCAAAATTTTATTTGTTCCCCATCTAAGTAAAACAAAGTCTTCAATTCCCAATGTGATTCAACACTTCCCAAGCCAAAAATCCCTATAACTAACTAAAACACCACCTCACCACTAACATTATAAAATAAAAAAATATGACTCCCACCTCTGAAAAGGAAGCAACAAAAATAAACAAAAAAATAGGGTGCATCAAAGAATAAAATAAATGCTTTCCTAAAGGAAACTAACTTAGAGATTAATCTAGAGAATCTTAGTTACACTAATCTTCAATCAATAGTTCTTCTAGTAGTGAATCATTCAAGCATTCGATTACTCCTCTTTAGATTGTGAAATTCATCCATAGCACCCTCTAAATTTCCAAGAGAGGACATTTTTTCACGTAGTTTACAAACCTTGTATGTGATTCCACATTTTGTATACATGTCAAATGAAGCATTTCCACCTATTATATCTAACATAAATTCCTCTCATTATGCTTTAATGGTTTGTGATTCCATATTTTTCATACATATCAAACAAACAATTTTGTACTATAATATTTGACACAAACTCCCTCTCATTATGCTTTAACAGTTGTCTAAATCTCTACAACTCACATATTATCCCATGTTGTGATAGACATTGATACTAGTAATTTTTTTTTTTATGGTTATTTTTTTATTTTTTTCATTGATGTCAACACCGTTGTAGTAATGTCAACATTATGGTGATGTGGATTTTTCTCTACATATTTTTTATATTGTAAATCTAATGTTGATATTTTGATATGATGTGTTGGTTCCCAAAAATGGATTTACACTACAAAATAGCTACCAGTACTCTTCAAAAAATTATAAGGAGAATCCAACTCCAAATATAAAATTCCTAAGAGGACTAGACCAACTAACAAGGATTAGAAATCATTCTACACTTTAGGCTTTGCAAAACCAAGGCAGGTGTACCTATGATCTTTCTTCAAGATTCTTGCAATAATTTGTACTAAAAGATCACAAAAAGAAGATATCTCATGTATGCCTAAACATAAAAAGGAGATACTAGGTAATATCCAATCACCCATTGAATATTGACTTGCATGGAGTATGAGAATAATTTATTAACGTTCTCACACAATAAGACATAAAATGAAGATATTCTATAATGTTATTTAAGAATTTATGTGAAGAAAATGTAGTTGAATGTAAATAAAATAGTAGCATAGATCAGTTCCTTGTTCATTGGAAAATGAGTCATCTAAACACAAGACATTCTACCACAAGTTTGAGGAGTAGACCTTTATGATTCACAACACATTTGCATTACAAAGTGTTAATCTATAGTTTTCTGATCAAACCTACTTATCACAATCCTAAGGCAATATCCTATGGATTTTTAGTTGATATTCACATTTTAATTAATTCTTTGAATTAAAGCATGAAATCACCACATACATCATAAAAATGAAATGAAATAATAGGATCTTTGATCCAATCACATTAAAATACATAATATCTAAAATAGGAGAGGAAATAAATTAGAAAATGCTTCTGATATTTCATTAAATCTAGTTATACTTGTGATATAATATATGATAAATATTAAAAGACACAAAACCCACTACAACCTACACTAATTCCCATTTCTCCACATTTTCTCTAGTATTTTTAGTACATATACATTAAACAACACAAAAAAACTAAGACTGATAGACTCATATATATGAATAATCAAGATCAGACCCCATCTCATGAACCTAATTAACCTTTTATAATAACAAGGGTAGAAACAAGCTATAGGACATAGATGACAATTGTCAAAATTTTACAAACTTGAGTAGAAGGAAACTTGATAGTATAAAGAGAAGCCGTAATAAAAGAGTAATCTTTACACATCTTCAAGTACATCCCTATTGATGTAGACTTGTGAGTCATACCCATGATAGCTTCACAATGACTTCAGGAGATTCAATAACTTTTCAAAATGATGTAATATTGGAAAATTGTCATTATGGCATAGTACTCTCACTCTTCCGCATACATATGTACCCATTCATTGTACTTATCCTCTACTACCCAATAAAGATTCATTACCTCATCAAAATTTCTTCTAAATGAAGTGTACTTGATGGCACACTAATTCACTTCCTTCTAGAGTTGTCAAAGAACAGTCCTATGGAAATGATATTATCCATATACTCTTCCAACACTACTATATCAATGTCATCACAAACACCTATGTTATACCCATCCACCCCCCTCCTATCCAATCCTTTGCATAAAGCCTTACCATCTATTATATCCATTATTGTGTAGCCCTTTACCATCACCCTATCAACATCTTTGAGCATACCTTCAATAGCCATGGCCATGGTCAACTATAGTACATCTATCAAGGGTATTATCCAAAGAACAAAATTCTTGAGTCCTTACTCCATCTTCTATCATGCATCCACTATGTTCCAAATAAGTCAAAAAAAAAGAAAAAAGTCAAAAAAATAAAAAATTTAGAGAAATAATTTTGTCCATGTGTCAAAACCACCTCTTATGGCGCCTTGGCCAAGTACCATGATGAAAAACTAAAAAATAGGCATTTTGTGCAATCCACCATTCTCTTTCAATTTACACTGGGGGTACATTTCATCCATGTCATCCTATCCACACTTTATTTTGTCCTTCATTTATCCTATCTACATCTATATTGTCTTTTCCACCTTTGGTCTTAACAAGGCTAAGGATCTTACTAAGTATCTTGCATCTTATTTGTTTATCCTCATCCAATCCCTTGGTCCATAACCCTTATCTTATCCTTTCCTTCTTCCATCATTACATGTCACTTTTGATTTTTCTTATCCTATACATATCCTAGCTTTACCTTATCCAAATTTCCCCCTTGGTCTTGATCAAAACTAAGGACATAAAATGAAAAAATGTGTTTTCAAAATCCTCTTGACATGTCTATTTCTTTCGACCACATGTCTTGTAATGCACTATGTCCTCATGTTACATTGTCATGTCCTAGTACCCATCTTGGGAAATATGTTTTCTTATCATGAGGTAGTCCTTGAGGACCACATGTGTTTCCTCCATCATTAACTTATATGTTCCTACCCTATCATAGCATTCATCCTTTCATAATGACTTATGCCATGCTAGACATCAAGGGGGTACAAATACATCTTGTTTTAGAATCATTTATCCTAAAATAACCTCTTAAAAAAAGTACTGAAAAAAAATCAAAAAAATCTTTAAATGTCCTGAAAAAATTCAAAAAAATCATTAAAATCTAAAAATCCAAAAAAAATCATAAAATCTCTAAAACCCAAAAAAAATAAAAAATTTAAAAAATCCAAAAATATGGAATAAATACCATCACAACGTTTAGCTTAACAAAATCAAAATCAACTAACGACCTACCCAGCCAATTTTTAATCATGTAATCATAAATCTTCTATCATGTGTCTTCATTAGACAAAATCATGATCTATCAGTTGTCCTTTATAATATGAACCCTTCCTGAAAACAAGCATCTCGATCATTATCAACCTCTTAGACTATGCACATGAACTATGACAAGAATCATTTATGCATGAAGTGAGATGGTTGTTTGTTTCATGTCTTTGAGTGTTTTGATTTTATCATTAGTGATATTTTTTTATCTTTTCTAGGATGTCTTTGAGTAAATATTTTATCTCTAGGATGTCTTTGACTAGAAGGGAAAGGATAGGGCATGTTCACTTGTTTGTTACTTGTGGAATTTTCCTTAGTAATATAATGAATTGTCTTAGGACATGATTTTCTAAGATCATCAAGGATGTATGGGACTCGTGTGAATTGGGTTATTCATCATGTTTGATGTTCTTTCATGCACGTAATTGGTATGTTGATTCATTTGGATCTACAACATATCCAAATGAGGTCATTCATTGTTTATAATAAGCTTGATGATGATATTAGCACTTAAAAGGTACAAGAATTCTTATCACCTGTATTTACTCTTTCATCATTTTCATCTCCTTTCATCTCCTTTTTTATCAATCATCCCTTACATCATCTTCTCATCTTCATTCTTTCCTTCTTCCTTATTGCAATGAGATCATTCAATCACTTTTCCATCTGATATATATCTCTTGAATCAAATTTCAAATCAATCAACTTTCTTCTTGGAATATCATTACCCTCAATCAATGGTTCATTCATGGTATCTATTGATACCTAAAATTATGTTTGAGGTAAACAACCTTATGGGAATCTCAGTGTGTGTGGGACCTTATGCATTTTGATGAAGAAACCTCTGGGATTTTAGAAGTTGACTCTTCATTTTTTGAAGGGGAAAGGGGAAGGAAGTGTTACTACAAAAGGACATAGATGGTGAAATGCCAAGATTTTGGAAAACTTTAAAATGCACAGGCTATTTCACAAAATGAAATATTGAGGAAACTCTTTAAATCAGAAGTGGAACATTCATGGATCTATGAATAATTCTTTAAGCATGAGACATAAGAAAAAACATACAATGATACCACATACAAAGAAGCTTAAAGCATAATCTGCATAGTAGAAACCAAGAATGAAAATATTGAAGTCGAGAAAAGAATGAAAAACATTCATGGAAGAAATGAATCTTGAAAGAACAAAGAGCTAAAAGCACAGTTGATATATCTGATTCAAATACCATTACAATTTTAAGGCTTGCTATAATAGCCTTCTATACAAGAGTGAAAATATCCACTATATGATCATCCTTTTTACATCACAAATCTTTGCATATATAATTCAATCAGGAGGTGATGGCCCAAATCCCTAACAGAAAGTGGATCAGATAGTGTGTCATGTGTTCATTTTTACAAATCTTTGATAAATCAATATTTCCATCGATGGCTCTGAAATTGATAGCTAGCCCTTAATTCGCATAAAAAATTAGATCCTCCATTATTATGATCGACTACTATCCTTTTGCAAAAAATGTGAAATATTTAAGAGAACTGCATCAAAAATTGGAAGAAGCAATGAGCTTGCAGAGTTAGAAGTGTGGAAGCATGCAGTGCAATATTGAGAAGAACACGTTGGACTTTGGTGTAAAAACTCCTTTTGAAAAAAAAATGAGGATATAAAAACCTCTGTGAGGTACCCACATGTACACCCTTGGAAGGAAATGGGGTCCACCATCAGAATAATTCCCATTGGAAAAAATAAGGGACATGCGATGCTCAAGCAAGGCTTCTATTTAAAAGAAAGCTTGCATTCCTCCAAGATCCCACAAAATTCCCACGTGTCAAGCTCAACATGGAATCTAGGTCTACTGCCAAAAGAACTATAGATAATGCTTTAAGGACACATGGTGTCAACATGGGGACTCGAGTGAACAAAAGGAACGTTGCGATAAAAGTTTACATCATGCTGACAGATGGAAAAAGTATGCTACTTCAAAATAAAAGTTTTCAGCATTGGAAATTTTGATTCACACTCTTGGTGAATCTCAGGGGAATCCTTCCTACAGGATGAGAACTCCTTAAAATCTATCTTTGTTGACTAGGGCCCTACTATTGGGTAGAAAATTGAATCAACCCTGATTCCTTAAAATAGCTAACTCTATGGACCGCTTGAATATGCATCTAGGGTGATGGATCTTGTACATAGAGAGAAAGGATCATAACTCATATTTAAAAAGAAAGCAACAACATTCACTCAAAATGTAGGTCAAAATAGAGGATCAAAATATCAACGCCACTATGAGGAAAAGCTTCTATGAGAAAGGGAGAAGCTGAACAAAAGCACCAAATGACGTTAGCCCAAAATATGCAAGATAATATTTCTAAAATAGGGAGTTGAGACAGTTGCCAATGGCCTAAGAGGAAAAGGAGGACACTAAGAACTAGAAAAAGGAAATCACATTCAATATCAGCTTCATAATAAAACTTTACATTTGATATCTCACTGCAACATCAAATTCAACTAGCACTCATGATTAATTATTCATAAAGTGAAAGTAGGTCATCTAGAGATCTATGTGTGCAGAGAGATTAATCATTTCCTTTATTAAGATGACAAAATGGTTCTCGCTTGCACACTAGACTACGTGGGTGAGGTATTATCCCATAGCTGACCGAATAGAGTTGCACTACCAGTCAAGCATCCATAGCCCTAATGAGGTTATCACCTTGACTTCCATTAATATTGTTCTACTTCTAGCTAGACATCCATATCTTTGGTAGAGTCACTAATGTGACCTAAATGTTGCATTTTTTCATTTTTCTTATTCTTTTTCCCTTACTTCAAAATTTTCTTAGGTATTTTGGTTTTAACATGCACCGATGATTAAGACATCATCCCTCTAGGTTGGTTTTCAAGGTGGTAGTGGGACACCTCTAATTTTTTTACCTAGCGTGCAAGGTAAAAACATCTCATTCTCATTAATACATATATTAAAATGTGAAGCATGTGAAATCCAAGCTAGATATCACCATTTTCATCAAATGGCTAGAATTAATGCATAAATGCTATGAAAAATATATTCGCACATACATGATATCAAGAATAATATTTCATTTTAAGTATAAATTAAATGCAAAATTACTACTTTAAAGTTCAAGGAGTATGAACTTCCTCTGATGGCATCATCAGTAACCAAAACACTTCTCATCATCCACAAAAATAAGAAAGTGGAAATTCTTGGAAAATGGGTAAGGTACTTCTGCAATATTTGAAGAGATATTCTCTCAGAAGAATTAAATGCAATATTTCTGCATAAATAATCACTTTCTCTATAAAAGGGTATCTGTTCTTAGAAGTTGGCATATCATTTGCAAGCCTTTGAGAATCTAGAAAAGGAATAGATTAGTTAAGTCTAGAAGTATGGATACTCTAGTGAGGTTAATTATCTCGTTGCATCAAGATCCATTCCTAGGTCGCATAGACAACAACTTTCTAGTTGTGTTGGTCAGAACCAACAATAAATTAGTACTCACGGCCCTAAAATGGATACTTGGTGATGATTTCCTAGATAGTGAGGACCAATAGAAGATGAATACTAATATTTTGTCTCACTTTGTCAGCTCTTTTCTGGATTTGGGGGAGCCTAGGGACACAATCATCTTCCTATCAAAGGGTATGTTTGGCAACTTTAACTATGAGGGGCTTGAAGATTTGCTTGCAGAGGCGCGAGAGGGCATCGATTTCCACTAGAAATTAGCCTATGGATTCACATAGAGAAGGGCGTAGAAGTCCCATTCTTTCCATTGTAATGAAATTTCATTTCTTCTCCCTTAGTGTTCACCATTGTTACATGAGGTATAGGGTCAAATTCCTTAAGAAGTACCTTGACCCTAGTGTGCAAATGTCAGAGGCAGAGATAGATAAATTCCATCTATGGGTGATCTTCGAGAAAGAATGGGATACATTGATGAAGTCAAGCAAAGGAGACTCTTTTGACCCAAAAGAGAGAAAGGTGGGGAGAAAAGAAGACTCTGGGAATGATTTCCCTGGCTCTAGAGAAAATTGACCTATATTTTGAACAAAAAATTCTTTGCTTTTGTAAAAATGCATGATATATGTATATGAATGACAAAATAATTTTAGATGATTTTGAAAATTTGTGTAGTGTATATAGTTAACCGATAATACAATATGTGAATTTTGGTTAAGTTATCTCAGAGTCCATATGCATTCCTCTTGTCATTCTTTTTCTTTGAAGTGTTTTAATTCTTCATGCCTTAGAATTTTCCTTTAGAAATTTAATCATAGAGAATTAAAATATCATAGCATAGGACTTTAATATCAAATAAAAAATGATAATAAAGTAGAGAGTACCTTTCCAAGCACGCGCAAAATGGAGAAACCCTACAGATAAATGATTTCTCTAACAAAAAATGGGTTCGCATAGTAAAATATTAAAATCATTATTATAATAGAGATGATTATGATTAACAATGATAATCATGAAAGACCTACTGCGACTAACAAGGGACTCTACAAAGAACACCAAAAAGTGTTTCTTTTGCACACTAGTGCTTATTAAAACTAAAAACACTATATGCAAAGAAAAAAACCTAACTATTTATACTAAATAAGCTTAATTTCACTCAAAAGAATCCATTAGCTGGGTTTTGGAAGTAGCCACCCTTACAGCCCAAATTTACACTCTTATTTAACAGATCCAACAATTTGTGGTGAAATAAGGGAAACAAGGGTATTGCCTCTTTTGGGTGTGATATGTCATAGGTGACACAAATATGACTCAATTCAAGAATTTCCTCTTAGATTACAAAAGATGGAATATCAACTTTTTTGAGAAAATCCTCTTCATGCTCTGGCGTGAGCATGACCCTAGTGAACTAACAAGTAAGTGGTGTCAAAAAAAATACTTGACTAGACACCCACAAGTCCTCATCAAACTAGTTTATTTAGGAACTTTTTTGTCATGTTTTGTGGGCTCCAAAGAAGATGGATCATTCTCCTAGGATTCAAGGGATGACTCCATCGAATTGGTCAGAATTATTTCCTCAATTGAAGTGTAAAACATTTCCATCTCATCCCATAACTCCATATCATTGTCCTCTACTTCCCCCTGCTAATTGAAAGCATCGAGTGGAATTTCCTATGGTGACACTTTCTTCAGGGGTGTTTCTACATTCTTTGAATCCTTCAAAGTGGTAACCCTATTTTTCTTGACAAAATAGGGGTTCTCAGACAAGAGATCCACTCAAATGATTAGCTTATGTGAGAAAGTTATCATTTCTCATTTGTGTTAGCTATGGGTCTTTTTGATCTTTATCTTTTCATTTCTTTAAGTGCCATACCATTGGGCCATCCTTAGATAGTGGAATTGTATCTGATGCCAGGGACCAGAAAGAGAATTCTTAAAAAAAATTCCAAACATGTTCACCTCCTAACAAATATGAAACATCTCTAACCTCTACATATGCATTTTGATTCCCGAACACAAGCTCCTCTACTATTTATAATGCTTCACCGGAAGCCTCAATCATAATCAAATAATGATGCAAGGGAGGATGGGAGAGGGACCAAAGGAACACCCTAACTAGATCCACCTTGCAAAACAACACACAGAAGCAACACCACACAACAATGAGAGAGAGAATGCAAATACTTTTCATATATTTTCTTCAATTTGATTCATACAATCTTGGCTGTAAGGCTTTCCTAGTTTAGGCCAGATATTACAATCAAGTATAGAAGTCTTCCAACATGCGAGGATCTGCCAACAATCTCTAATCTTCTATCTTCTAACTTCTAACTCACAAAACTCCCCCTAAACTCTAACCAAAAAACTACATTTATAAAAGAGGCTACCAAGCCAAGTCGGCCTTCAGATCCACCATCAACAAAAAGAGTAACTAGATCTAGTTCCACACGCTTCCCAATGATAGCTACCAACATTAAATCTATGACCAAAATTAATTTCACAAGTCTACCTCAAAAGAATTCTAAAATAAATAACTCGGTAAGCAAGGATAACCGCGCTCCAGACAAGCATTATCGAGCACCAGGGAATTAACTGAGTGCCAAAGAGATAATTGACCAACTTAGTCAACAAAGGAAAATAGAGCAACTACCAAGCCAACTTGGTCAAAGTAGGAACCGAGAAACATAGGAAAACACAAACATGTTTTTGGTGACACAGGATTGCCAAGGACCCGAGATGCTCCTGCATCAAACACCTAGGGTTATTTGAAATGATTATCTGAATCATGAAACAGGTATGATCTGAGAAACATCTAACTCAGATTGTGGAATCCATGAACTATCTTCAACCGGTCTATTCTTCCACTTTACCAGAAATTCCATATACTATTTTCCTCTTGTACTTCTACCAATTCTTTGATCCAAAATGTGCTCAACCTCTTCATTCTGCTTCTTAGGATAATCCATCGGTATTACCATGTCTTCATCAGGTTCATGATACTCATACAAATTAGAAATGTTGAATATAGGTAATATATCCATGCCATCAGGTAATTCAATCTCATATGCATTTCCACTATCAAACTTTCTCAAAATCTTGCAAGGTCCAAACTTCTTCATTTTCAGCTTCCCATATGTTCCAACTGGAAATCTGCCTTTCTTCAAATGAACCATCACTTCATCACTAACATCAAAAATTTTATGTCTTCTTGATCTATCAGCTCTGTCTTTGTATTCCTGGTTACTCTTTTCCATCTTATATTTCACATCTTCATGCAATGTCTTCATGTACTCAGCAAACTTTACTCCTTCAGCACTTCTCTTTCTTTCATCAACAATGTCTCTCAAATTAGATATACCTCTCGGTTGTATGCCATTTACAATCTCAAAAGGTCTTTTTCCAATACTCCTACTCACTAAATTATTATATGCAAACTCTGCTTGTGCCAACATAGAATCCCAATTACTTGGTGTGTCTCCAACTAAACATCTCAAAATATTTCCCAAAATTTTGTTTCCAACTTCTGTCTATCCATCAGTTTGTGGGTGAAATGTAGAACTATATTTCAACTTGGTGCCAAGATTTCTCCAAAGGGTCTTCCAAAAGTATCCAAAAAATTTACTATCTCGGTCAGAGATAATACTCCTTGATAATCCATGCAATCTGAAAATTTCCTTAAAGAAAAGATCTACTACATGTACTGCATCTGATGTCTTTCTACAAGATATAAAATGTACCATTTTAGAAAATCTATCCACAACAACAAATATAGAATCATTACCTATTACTATCTTCAGTAAGCCAAGAACAAAATCCATACTAATGTCAATCCAAGGTTTCTCAGGAACAAAAATTGGTGTATACAATTCATTATTTTGACTTACTCCTTTTGCAACTTGACAAAATCCACAACTTTTCAAAAAAAATTTGAACATCTTTATACAACTATGGCCAAAAGTATTTTTCTTTAAGAAAACTCAATGTTTTATCAACACCAAAATGTCCAACCAAACCACTACTATGTTTCTCCTTTATCAAATTAGTTCTCATTGGTCCTCTCGGTAAACATAGCTAAATAACTTTAAACAACATACCTTCTTAAATGAAATATTCTACCCATTTAGTACTCAGTTTATCTTGAATAGGTACTCTACACTTTCTCCATGGCTTGGAAAAATCAGGATCAAATTCATAAGAATATCTCATGTCATAAAAGCCAAGAACTTTAATTTTCATCTCGATCATCAAAGATCTTCTTCTACTTAATGCATTAGAAACTCAGTTAGTGACTCCACTCTTATGCTTTATCACAAATGTATAACTTTGCAAGTACTCAACCCATTTCATATGTCTCTGATTCAACTTACTTTGACTACCCAAATACTATAAAGCCTTATGATAGGTATACAACACAAATTCACTCGGCATCAAATAATGTCTCCATTTCTTTAGGGCTTGAACAATATCATAGAATTCTTGATCATACATAGAATATTTTCTTCTTGCATCATTCAAATTTTCACTAAAGAAAGCAACAAGTTTACCTGCTTGACTCAACATAGCTCCTATTGCACTTCCACTTGCATCACATTCCACTTGAAATACCTAATTGAAATAAGGCAATGCCAAAATAGGCAATTCAACAACCTTATGCTTTAGAGTCTCAAAACTTTTGTCAACTCCATGTGTCCACTTGAATTCTCTTTTGTCTCCTCTCATAGTCTCATTCATAGCATTACAAATTGAACTAAAATTCCTTATGAACTTTCGATAAAAACTTTCCAAACCATGAAATGATCTTACCTCACTAGAATTTTTAGGTGTAGGCCAATTCAAAATAGCTTCAACATTTCCAAGATCCATCTTCAAACCATCAGCTAAAATCACAAATCCCAAATACACAATCTCCTCTTTCATGAATGAACACTTTTTCAAGTTTATCAGCAACTTTTCTTCTTTCAACCTTTGCAATACTTGTTTAACATGCAACATATGTTCTTCTCTGGTCTTACTAAATATCAAAATATCATCAAGATATACAATCACAAACTTACCCAACAATTTCTTCAAAACTTCATTCATCAACCTCATAAAAGTACTCGGTGCATTAGTTAAACCAAAAGGCATAACCAACCACTCATACAAACCTTATTTTGTCTTGAAAGTAGTCTTCCATTCATCACCTTCTGTAATTCTGATTTGGTGATACTCACTTTTCAAATTAATTTTGGTAAAATACTTTGCTCCAGTCAAGCTATCCATGATGTCATCCATTCTTGATATAAGAAACCTATATTTCATTGTTATCTTATTGATTTCTCTAGAATCCATACACATTCACCATTCTCCATTCTTTTTAGGTGTCAATATAGCAAGTACTGCACAAGGACTTAAACTTTCTCTAATCAAACCTTTCTCCAATAATTCTTGAATCTGTCGGTTCAATTCCTAATTCTTGGTAGGTGTCAATCGATGTGGTGCCTTATTGGGTAAACTAGCTCCTAGGATTAGATCCATGTAATGATCAATGCTTCTCTTCGGTGGTAAACCATCAAGTACATTATCAGAAATGATATCACTATACTTGGTGAGTAACTTATCAATCTCCTCAGGGACACTATCCTCTATTTTCTTACTCAATTTGTTAGGAATCATAGCAAAACATACATCATTCTTCTTCAAATCCTTAACAAACTTTCTTCCTTCCATCAAAAAAAATTTCATAGATGTGCAAACATTACTAACAAGTTCTTCCCATAAAGGTAACAAGATTTGTCTTCTCCCATCAACCCAAATAGTATATTTATGCAATCTTCCATCACATATAGCATGTCTATCATATTGCCAAGGTCTACCCAACAAAATATGACAATAATCCATAGGCATGATATCACATAACACCTTATCATAGTACTTTCCAATTTTCAAATTCACATAACATTGTTCACTTACCAAGAGTGTATGCTCATCTTTGATCCATGAAATCTGATAGGGCTTTGGATGTTCCAACCTTTTCAACTATAACTATGTTACCATTTCCTCAAATGCCAAATTCTCTGAGCTACCACTGTCAATGATTAGCTTCCAAAATTTGTCAGAAACTCTACATCTGGTCTTGAACAAACTTTTCCTTATCAGATCTTCCTTATTACTTTCACTCCAAAGTTCTCTCCTTACCATCAAGTTATTTTCCTTCTTAGGTTCATTCGGTGACTCTTCTTTCACCCAAAGAATTTCTATTTTTACCAACCTTATTACTTGCATGTGTACATTCAAATGATCTATGTCCTTCTCCAAAATTGTAACAAGTTCCTTAGAAACCACCTCTATTATAACCACCTCAGTAGTTACTGCCTCTGCCTCTAGATGAACTTTCACCTTTCCACTCGGTCTTGCCTTTATCCAAATTTATCTTTTTAGATTTAGATCTATTATTTTCACCATAAGATATACCTCTTCCCCTAGGGAATCTAACACCTCTACCTCTTTTTCTTTTCTCATGTCTCTTGTTCAATTTCTCCTTAGCTTTCAATGCAAATTGATAAGCCTCTTCAATGTTATCCAGTTTGACCAAACTAATTTCTTCTTGGATGAAAACACTCAAACCATTTAGGTATCTATAAATTCTTTCCACATCATCTTCATCATGTCTAGATCTGATATCTAATCTATAGAATTCCTCAGTATATTCTTTTACCGAGCTATCTTTCAGCCTCAAACTTTGCATTCACCTAACTAGGTTAATCTAATAATCACAAGGTAAGAAATTTCCTTTCAATTTATTCACCATTTTATTCCATACCTTGATTTTGTCTTTTCCCTTTCCGCTTTCTATCCAACTATAGATGTTCCCACCACAAGGATGCATGAATTTTCAACTTTGTGCTTGCAATTTTCACCTTCTTTTCCTCAAGTACATTTTCATATTCAAAGTACTTTTCCATCTCAGTGATCTAGTCCACCGATTCATTAGAATCCAATTTTCCACTATACTCAGGAAGATTAAAGTGTGGTGTAGACTTCAATTTTGTCAAGGCCTTCAAGAATATTTCCTCACCCTAATCCATCATAGGTGCAAGTTCTACATCAGCTTGTTTCACCTCAATTTCATCTTCACTAACATCTTCAAGATGTCTTCCTCTTCTCTGGGCTATTTCAATAGCTCCTAATCTAGCAACAAGTTGTCTCAACATGTCTACCAATCCTGGATCTGCATCTCACCTCCCATGAACCATCTTGAAACCCTCTACAATTGTAGTTCAAATCACAATCTGCTACCCCATAACAAATCAACTAGGGTTTGACAAGAAGGAACCCTCAAACCTAGATTCACAAACCTAGATCCAGGTCTCACCTTGATCTGATACCACCTAACACAAGGGAGGATGGGGAGAGGGGCCAAAGGCACACCCTAACTAGATCCACCTTACAGAACAACATGCAAAAGAAACAACACATAACAGTGAGAGAGAGAATCCAAATACTTTTCATATATTTTCTTCAATTTGATTCATACATGTCAGGTTGTAAGGCCTTCCCTATTTAGGCTAGATATTACAATCAAGTACAAAAGTCCTCCAACATGCGAGGATCTGCCAACAATATCTAATCTTCTATCTTCTAACTAACAAAACTCCCCCTAAACTCTAACCAAACAACTACATTAATACAAGAGGCTACCAAGCCAAGTTGGCCTTCAAATCCACCATCAAAGGAAGCAATGACCAGATCTAGGTCCACATGCTTCCCAATGATAGATACCCGCATTAAATCTGTGACCAAAATTAATTTCACAAGTTAGCCTCAATAGAATTCCAAAACAAACAACTCTGTAAGCAAGGATAACCGAGCTCCAGAAAAGCATCACCAAGTGCCAAGGAATTAACCGAGTGCCAGAGAGATAACTGACCAACTCGGTCACAAAGGAAAACCGAGCAACTACCAAGCCAACTTGATCAAAGCAAGAACCAAGCAACACAGGAAAATAAAAACATGTTTTTGGTGACACAAGATTGCCAAGGACCCAAGATGATCCTGCATCAAATAATTCCATAAGGCTTTTTGTTGTTGCTCAGGTTTGATAATCTTCAGGTCGTGTTGAAAATCAAGTAATATCTCCCTAGCACTAGGAACTAGGTATGTATGACCAAATTGGGGAGTAACCCAATCAGCATAGTTGTAGTAATTTGGGTCCATACTCTAATTGGACCTCAACCTCCTCTTTTCATGTACACTTTCTTGTTGCATTCATGCTAAAAATTCCCAAGTACGTATTGGCCTTGGGCAAGCATGTTTATCTTGCATGTCCCATCGAGCATGCCAGAAAAGAATTGTTAATACCTAAAATTGTGTTTGAGGTAAAAAATATTATGGAATCTCAGTGTGTGTGGTACCTTATGTGTTTTCACTCAGCAGCCTACAAGATTTAAGAAGTTGGCTCTTCTTTTTTTGAAGGAGAAAGGAGAAGGAAGTGTTATTGCAAACAGACATAGATGGTGATACACCAATCTTTTGGAACACTTTAAAATGCATAGGATATTTCACAAAATGAAATACCAAGCAAACCATTTAGATTGGTAGTGGAACATTCACAGATCTACAAATAATTATTTAAGCATGAGACATAAAACAAAAACATACAATGATAAACACATATAGAGAAGCTTAAAGAAAATTCTTCATAGTAGAAACTAAGAATGAAAATGCTCAATTTGGGAAAAGCATAGAATCAAGGATGAAGGTGGACCAAGTATCCATGATGCTTAACCCTTTTCTCCTCTAGAGAGAGCCTAAGCACTCAAATAGACTACTCATAGACCCTTCATCCCAAGGCTTACACTTCCCTCCCCAGGGTAAGTTCTAGCCTTACACTCCCATGAACAAACAACAAAAAAGAGAGATCACAAAAATGTAAACAAGACATTAGTCACAACAAAGAGACTTTAAATTCACATCACAGGTGAAATCATAGGTTCATAAAACACACATTTTACATGATATGAGAGATGCATTCCTTACTCTACATAGGTGAAGATAAACCAACCTCTACCTAGCTGTGACAAGGTGGTTGAAGAAGAGCTACCCAAACCTAGTGATTTTATCTTGCAATTTTGCTCCAAAACTGGAGAGTGGGTGATTGATCTGAAAAATTCCAAGAAGTCTCCCTAATAGGCTTCTATTGACTCCCACTGCTTTCTAGGTTCAGTCATAAAAATTTGATACACCGCCTATCCCCAGGGCCATTCATTCAAAATATAATCTTCCAAATTCTAATCTTTGTCCATTTGGACAGTCATTTTTTGAAGGGCTCGAGACTCAACTTGGGTTGTGGTATTACAATAAATGATCCTTTCCCATAGATGAAATAGGTGGGCTTGTAGAAGAGAGGCTATTCCCCCAACAAATATCAATCTAATCTCATTAACTTCTCCCTTAGACTCTATTTAGGGTTCATGTTTGTAACATACTCAAGGTTCTCTTTCTGGGAAATCTCAAGGGGATTCTACCAAGGTGGTAGGAATGCATTGATTACAAATTCTCCCCCCAAAGAATACATTAGTGCCAACACATACACATCACAATTTTCAACTAACACCATAAAATGCACATAACTTAAAAATATACTTGACATGCCCCTTGATGCATACATGCAATACAAAATGCACTAGCACAATCATGCTAGAATTCACATTATGAAATAAAACACATTACAAAAAGGTTATGTCTCTTCATTAGATGCAACCTTGGCTTCCACTGATTTTGATAGTACTTTCATACATAGGTTTGGTTCTAGTTCTCCAAAATTATTCCATGGTCATCTCCTACACATCTTAAACTGAACATTAGTAGCTCAAGAAATCATGTGCATATAAATATATGATATAACATCATTCAAACATTTATCAATTATCTAATATTTTCACATAACAATTCCCAACAAGGTCATTTCTCATCATAATAATAATCTAATTCTACTAACCACAATGCATAAAATAATAATTCATCATAACATTGTCATATTAACCATTTAGTTTGACCAACCTAATACTTAATTGCATTATCCTATTAATCATTTAATGAACATCACCACATAACCAATTATGACTCAACTCAATTGATCAATAACATTTTAGCCTAACATTGTTAGAATCAAAACTCATACTATTGCGAATACAATTTCCTTATTCCAAATCAATATACAAAAATCAAACACTCACTACATTGCTATAATAATCAGTTAGCCAATTAATCCTAATGCAACATAATGTATCTTAGAATCATCAACATGAGTAAGGGATAAAATAGAGTGCATCTGAATCTAGTCTGATCCAATGAAATATAAATCCAATCCACACCCCACAGGATGTCAAACATAGAAAGGGAACAAGGGAGGCTCTACATCATCCCCCCCCAAGGACTAGCCTTACTCCTGGAAGTCGACATCAAACATAAGGTAGAACACCAAGGTGCGGGATCAATATCTGATTGAAATGTGAGGTCACGTAAAGGATTTTACATCAACTCAAAACATATCCAGTTATCCTTTAATTGTTCAAAATAATAATCATGCTACTAGAGTCCTTCACATAATGTTGTATAAACACCCATACAAGGCCTACTTTCAATTCGTATCTTGGATTTTATTTTGCAACTATGCATTAACATTGTTACTGACTAGAACTCCCTTCCATGTTTTATAAGAATTACCAATCCTACAACACCATTCAATAGGAGCTGAGATCCTATTCCACAAGTTTAGTATTACTCGTTAAGATAAATAGTATGTTCTCCTTGGGTGCTCTCCCTTATACACACTACAAGTGGCCCACATTAGACCTTATAGAGTCACAAAACATAGAACTGACCAGCAAAATAAAATATTCAGAATAGCCACCATGATCAAAAGGGTAAAAAAGGAGAAATTATAAATGTCAACAATAAATTTCAAACCGAGCTCATTTCAACAATAAATCAAATGCAACAACCATCATACAGAAAGAGATACAGAATTTGGTGGCTAAATCCAATCATAAGAATACCCAAAATATGCTAGCCCACACAACATCTAGAAAATTTTACCAAGAAATAAATAAATCAAGAAAGTCATTCTCAGAACAATGCGACTGTAACTAGACACATAAGAGGGAGTATCCACCACAAGTTTTTGAGGCACCACTTCTTAGAAACCTTAAGGCACATAGCCAATACTCATCTATCAAGCCATGACATGATGTGCTTTGGGTTTAGGTTCCCAATGTTGAAACTGTGCTTTGATACCAAAATGTCATGCCCAAAACTTACAAGAAAAAATACACCAAAAACACACCAATAATTATTTTTTAAGATAATAGTATGTTAACACTACATTCTCTATTTTGCAATATAAAGGACACAATATTAGTTTTAATTTTATTTATATATTTAATTAGTTTTAATTGTTATTTACTGGCATCCCAACAGGTAACTATCACTTGGGCTTACTATCAAAATCCTTGGGAAATGGCAACTCTAACCACCCCGAAATCCATCTTAGAAGGACAAGGGTATGGCACACAAAATTGATTTGGATGCTCATGATTTAAATTTGAAATAAATTTAAAAAACCAATTAAAACTTTTCACGCATCCTCATTCTGCCACACATTCCCAAAGGTGAAGGTTTTTTCCAAAATGTGGTCCAAAATATATTGTGGGCCATTGATCTTAAGCTCATCACGTGGTTGATGATAGTCGATGATGGATGTTGAGGATCCCACTCAAGACATGCATCTTATTTTTGGAGAAATTTTCCAAAAATAAGTGGTTGTCCCTCTAATTGGCTCAAAATACATCATGGGTCATTGATCTCTATTCCATCCAACAGTTGTTGATAGCTGATTATGGGTGCAGTGGACCCTACTAGTTTTTTTGTAATAAAGTCAGCATGTCCACCAGAAAAGGATAAAGAGAGAAGACACTACCAATGAAGGAATAGAGGTATGGATTTGTACTTCTTGATGTCAAGGTTCAACACTTTGGAAAAGGGTATTGAGAGGTGCGAGGTTTCAGAGATGGAAGGGGAGGTGCTCTTTCCAAAACTCTAACAAAGGGTTATAAATTTCCCAAACACAAGGAAAAAAGGGTGAAAATTTCAAGAACATTAAGTTCTTCCACTGTGGACCAAGATTTGGATGGCAGGATTTTGGAAAAGAAGTACAAGAGATGCTTCTCTAAAATTCTGACTAAATGTTAAAGTTTCCTCAAAGAAAAAGAGGAAAATCTAAGTTTCAAGCAATATTTTTGTACGTGCCTTCCCTTCGGGAAATGGTCATCGGCGTGTGGTTTTTCTAAAAAACATCATAAGAGGTGTGATTTTGAATTCCTAAAAATAACGGAGAAGCAAGTCCAAATGTCTGGAAAAGTATAAATCCATCCTTTTCAAAAACAATACAATTTGAATGTGGGGTATTCCAAAGATTATCAAAAATAGAAAAGTTGGTGGAAGGGATGAATCTAATATTCTGACCACCATCAAAAGAAAATGTATAGTTATGTTCTAAGGTTGGAACTACAATGGGATGAGTTTGGGCCACTGTCGTAGCTTAAAATAATTTCCAAGAGTCACACAAAGAATATTTTTCACAAAGGAAACTACGAATGTTAAAGGTCTTGGTTCCCAAAATGGATTTTACACTCAAAGAGACACCAATATCCCTAAGACTAATTTTGAGGAGGTGTTAGTTCCAAATATGGGGATATCATTAGGTAACTAGACCAACTATAGGGACAAGACTGCCCTCTGCACTTCTGGCTCTACAAAACCAAGGTGGATATACCTAATCCAGTAACATATGGCACTTTTAGGACTTTAAACTGGATTGAACAAAGCAGATGATAGCAAGAAACTACTAAATGATAACTGTTGGCATTAAGTAGAATTGCCACTAGTGACAACACTTATTTACATTCTGGGTGCAAATCGAACAGACAGTGCAAACCGAGCAGACAGTGCAAACTGAACAAACAGTGCAAACCGAGCAGATAGTGCAAACTGAGTAGACAGTGGAAACCGAACAGACAGTGCAAACCAAGCAGACAGTGCAAACCGAGCAGACAGTGCAAACCGAGCAGACAGTGCAAACCGAGCAGGACAGTGTAAACCAAGTAACATCATGTCTACCGAGTCACCAGTATTTACCGAGTTCAAAACCTACCGAGTGGTCAGTATGAACCGTGCCTTCACTTCTACCGAGTGCATGATGATGCCGAGTAATGCAGTGGACGCCGAGTATCAGAAAGTCACCGAGTTAGTTTGTAGGAACCGTGTAACCATACTTGGGCCGACTTAGTAGCACTTATGTTTATTTGTCAAGCCGACTTTGTAATTTTAATTGTAATTAATTGTTTAAGACTTGTATATAAACAATGTTGTAAAAATGTCAAGAGTAATGTAAGAAGAATATATGTGAAAAAGAAAGAAAGGCAGAGATAAGCGAATTACAAAGGGCTTCAGCAGTATAAGGAACAGCAAAGACAAATTCATCACAGAAGGTGATCAGTACATCAGCAAATCTCAATCAGCAATCCAGTTGCAAAGCAAGAGATCTACTGTTTCATCCTAACAGGTGAATCAGTACTAAATCCTTTAACCGGGTAGACTTAACAGTCTTTTGTAAAATCTCTTTACCGAGTGCATACTTCATTGTATGTTTTGTAAATCCTTTAACAGGGTGGATTTAGCAATCCTTATTGCTCCTAACAGGGCAGATCATCAGAAGTGATCAAATTGTAAGCCTTAACCGGCCAACTTTATTCTGCAGTATTAAAGCTTTGTGGGTTTCATCCCCACCCCAGTTTTACTTTCTTTTTGGAAGGTTTCTGGGTAACCAAATCTATGTGTCATTATTGTGAATGTTTTTAAGTTTCATGCTTTCTGTATGCAAAGGTTAAAGTAAATTTCATGTTAATACATCTTTAATTGAAAGAAAATTTGGAGTTACTGATTCACCCCTCCCCTCTCAGTAACTCGGTTAATTCCTGAATATTTCCAACAATTGGTATCAGAGCAGCATTGGTTCTCAAGTCAAAGCTTAACTAGCTTGAGCAAAGATCCAGGACAATGGAGGTATTCAAACTGAACAAGGTGATTGAAAATGAAAAGCTAGATCTGGAAATGGCCATAGCTAAACTCAAAGAAGCAAAAGAACATCTTTCCCAATCCTTAAGAAGAAGGAAGGAACTTGCAAATCAGATGAATGATCAGAATTACATTGAAGAAAAGATTGAAGATCTTTTTCCCTCAAATAACTCAGATGAAGCAAACAATGTTGTCAAAGAACTCCTAGAAAAGAATGGGTCTCTACAGGAAGAAGTGAGAAAATTAAAAAGAGAACAAGAGCTACACTCTACAAGATTTTGTGAGACCTTGGAACAAAGAAACAAGTTGAAAGATGAATTAGATGGAAGGAACATTGAAGTCCAAAATAAAACCCTTCAGCTAGAGAACCTAATTGATCAGATCTCTCATGCAAATGAGGAAATTCTGAATCTAAGATCAGAAATAGAAAGCACAAGAGAAGAACTAAGATCTGAAAAGGAAATCAATCTAAGATTGGTGGATGACCTAAACGCTGAAAAACAAATCAATGAAGGAATGCTGAAAAGTCAAGAAGACTTGAATCAGCTGTATGAGCGAAATCTTCATAGGCAAAAAGGAAAAGTAGGACTTGGATACAAAGGAGAAGGTGAATCTTCTAAGCAAGGTACTCAAAGGAATCAAAAACCTACTTGTAATCACTGTGGTAAAATAGGACATACTTCAAATAAATGTTGGAGCAATAAAAAGGCAGAATTCAATGGAAAATGCTACAACTGTAATCAACCTGGTCACAAAGCAAATGAATGCAGGGAAAAACCAAGATTCAGAGGTAATTGTCACAAGTGTAACAAACAAGGTCACAAGGCATCTGAGTGCAGATCCAAGACATTTAATCCAGCAGAACAAATTATGAAAGCAATGTTTGGATGGGACTACAACACCTAGTGTAGATGTCATTACTGTGGAGAATATGGACACATTGGCATGAATTGCATAAAACATCATCTAAGGAAAAGAGATACTACCGTAAGATGCTTCAAATGCACTAAACTCGGTCACATAGCCAGAAACTGCATGAATGCTAGTGAAGTTGAAGATGGAAAGAAGAATGAAGCAACTAAGGTCAGGAAACAAGTGAGACAAAAATGGATTCCTAAATCTACCGAGCAATCCAATCCAAGTAATGGAATGGATGGCTCTACCGACTCAGACTAAATTTCCAAGAAAGCACTAGAACTGTATTCTCATAGAGCAATCTCAAGCAGCTCCAAAACTGAATTAAAAGAAAGATCTAAATCAGCATACAAGATGCAGTAAGATCACAGGGAGGTCGGTATCAGTCTTCACCGAGCAAGGTCGGTACCTGTCTTTACCGAGCGAGGTCAGAGCAATATGAATTCTTGAGTTCACCGAGTTGCAAAGTCTTTACCGAGCAATTAATTCTTAGTGGGTGACAGTCTATCAGAATTCATACCCTAATTTGTACTAAGCATTAATGACAGAGTTATAAACAAAAGGCAAGTAATCGAACTCATTCTTCACCGTGAACCTTTAGCACTTTGAGAGCAAAAAATTTCAAGAGCAACCCAGCGATTCAATACTTTTGTGAAAGGAATTTTCTGTTAGCTACCATGGCATCATCCAGCACCTCAGCGAAGAAAGGATCAGATATGTTAGTCCAAGGGGAATGGAAAGCCCCAGATTTCAAGATCATGCCCGCAATTGCAATAGCCCTAGATCCGAACGGAGCTCAATCTCAGATTCCTCATAAGGTACTACTTATTAATGATATCCGCAATCATTTCAACTGTTCAATTCATGAAATGGGGAACCTAGAATTAGATACTATGCATGAAGAACTGTGTGTGGATGGTATTCTGAAACCCGAGCACAAACATCTGGAAGATAAAGGTTTAGTTCACATTGCACATCTACCTTGAAACTTTTGAGATAAATGGGTTAGATACATTCTCATCCGTGTACATGATGGAAAGATTTGGCTTGAGCAACCCATAGAGATCACAAAGAAGATGATTCATCAAATCACCGGTCTTCCCATGTTGAACAAAGTAAAAACTACCAAAACCCTAGGTCGAACGGAACTAGAGAAGAAAACCCTAGCTGAGTGGGACGGTAGAGGCATGAAAGTTAGCAGCATTACCGATGCTGAACTGAAGTTTGGTACACACATTATTGCCCATAAGATTTATAGTTCTAGTCGACAGAATAGTGTCTCCTGTGAAGCTATTGACCTAGCATACAAAGTGGTCAAGAATAACTTAACATTTGACCTAGCAGACTTATTGTTAAAGCAGTTTAACAAAAACATGGAAAGCATTCAAACTTCCAAAAACAATCCATGTAAGTTTGGATCCTTATTGGTCTGTTTATTCTTCTATGTTCAGAAATTCTTCCCTTCTAAAGGAAAAGTTGAATGGAGAAAAGATGTGCCAGCCCTTTATGAAATAAATGAATACATCTCAGAAATGGGTGAAATTTTTGAAAGCATCATGGATAATTATTTTGAGTCCTTCAAAGAGAAAATGAATGACAGATTCCGGATTCCACAGAAGTTGGTGGAAGATTACAAGGATGACATTTGTTTTATGGTGGATTGTGACAATGTATATATTCAAGCAGCTAAACCGAGGACTGTATATGTAAAACCTCTTCCTTATGAGGTAAATATTGATGAAACCAAGAATATCATTGAAGCTCTTCTTAATCAGCCTGTCAATCCCAAAGCTCCATATTTTGGAACATATGATGAAGCTAAGGTGAGAATTGAACTAAGCATAAAGCTTCCATAGGTGGTAAACAAAGGAAAGAAGAGGATAGCCAAAATGCAAATGATAACCGAGGACAAAGAAGAAAAAGATGAAGAAGAAGAGGAAAAGGATGAGAAAACAGAGGAACCAGAACCTGCAAAGAAGAAAGGAAAGGTATTCATCACTAAGGCACCTAAGCCTCCCACTGTTGTATTTACAAGGAGAAATGCAAGAGACAAGGCAGACAAGGCAGATAAAGACATAGTATTCAAAAGGCCTCCTCTAAACTTTCAAGAAAAGATCAAACTCTTTAGAGGCGGATTAGGATCTGGAGTAAGTAACATAAAATCCTTTAAATATGAAACCAGATCAGAAATAGAACAGAAGGAAATAGAAGATGCTGTTATTGAAAAGATGGGACAGTGGAAATACTCTCCTGAAGAAATAGCCCCATAGGTTCTATTAAATCCAATAGAAATGAGATGGAGCAATGCAAAGCAAACTGTGATAGACATATTTGATCAAACCCTGAGACAGTTAATGCCGAGCTTGAAAAATGATGAAGTAAAGAAGGCATTAAAAGAAAATGAAAGTAAGATGACATTAAAGTTCAATACTTGTTTGATTCTGATCAACAATATTGAATCGGTTGTGAAGGCTTCAAATGCTACATGGAAGAACATATACCACCTTCACCAACTGAGTATTGAAATAGTCATAATAAAAGACATTGAAGATGACAGTGATGAACAAGAAGAAGCCACTGAGGTAGATGATATTGTGAGGATAGCAGCAGAAGTCATTGCATCCCTTCCTACCTCTCCAGTAAAAGTTTCTACATCCAGCTCGGAGACACCTTCAAGCATGGTTGTGACAACTTCAACATTTGTCCAATCATCTATAGCAACAACAGAAGCAACTACCATTTCTTCTACCGAGTTGCAGTCTCCCGCATCATCAAGTTTTCCAGCAGTAAGTTTTCCAGTTTTTTATTCTATAAGTATAAATATTTTAAGCTCTCCAATAGACAGTGTGCCAATCTCTATAGCCAGCCCTACTATATCTATTGTCACTACTACTAAGACATTAAGTACAGATAAGCCTAAGGCTCTACCGAGTATAAAATTTTTGGGTAAGAATATAGTAGAGGATATAGACCTAGATGAAGAGATAGAGATTCCAACATTAGATTTTGCAAATCTATCAGCGGACCAAATGAAAAATATAGGTGAAATCCTCCAAAGGAAAGCAAAACAAAAGAAGCTTAAAGAGGAGAGAGACAAGGAATATCAAATCATCAAGGATGCTAAGGACATTTTGTCTGATGCATTAGGTATTAAAGTAGACTCCTCCCAACATGTTTTGCTACAATTAGCAGAAGCAGTTAATAAATACAATGAGGATTCATCTGGGATAGAAAAGTTAGTTGAAAGAGCCGAGAAGAGATTCAACAATAAAGTGCTTGAGCACATTGCTCAGCACATAGCTATTAACCAAGTAGAATTGTCTTCAGTTTTGTCAAACATTGAATCTACCTATTCGAATGCTACCTCTCTTTTGGCCAGATTGTGCAATATTGCCGAGTTCACAAAGGATGTTAAGGATAAAATGAATAAAATGGATGAGGATATGAAGATTAGCATACAGAAGCTACAACTTGAACCAAGTTCAAGCTCTGCTCATCACATGAAAATCTCATATCTATCAAATATGCAGTCAGATCTACTGAAAGAAGACACAAGGATCCGGTCCACACTGCTAGACATCCAACACATGATCCTTCCCATCATGAATACAATGTATAAGCACATTGAACATTCCAAAATATTGATTCATGACAATCAGTTCTCTATAGCAGATCACTTGATTGAACTCTCTGCAGAAGTCCAAATTGCAATCCAAACATGCAAGATTCTGCAAGAAAGTTGGGACAGAATCCTGGCACTAATAATGAAGGTACATTCTGATTTTCTATCAAATTTTGGATTCTCTCTGAAAATCACTTGTATATGCACCTTTGGCATTATCACCAAAAAAGGGGGAGATATGTATAGAGGGAGATATATGTATAGAAGAAGATTTGTATAGAAACAGTTAGCACATTGAAAGGGGGAGACAATGTATAAAGCCCTATAGCAAAGACAAATTTTGAAAAATCAAAATAAAACTCAGCATAATTCATGTATATAAGTTTTGGCCAATAAGTGTTTTTGTCACTAATGCCAAAGGGGGAGATTGTTGGCATTAAGTAGAATTGCCACTAGTGACAACACTTATTTGCATTCTAGGTGCAAACTGAACAGACAGTGCAAACCGAGCAGACAGTGCAAACCGAACAGACAGTGCAAACTGAGCAGACAGTGCAAACCGAGTAGATAGTGCAAACCGAACAGACAGTGCAAACCGAGCAGATAGTGCAAACCGAGCAGACAGTGCAAACCAAGCAGACAGTGCAAACTGAGCAGACAGTGCAAACCGAGCAGACAGTGCAAACCGAGCAGGACAGTGTAAACCGAGTAACATCATGTCTATCGAGTCACCAGTATTTACCGAGTTCAAAACCTACCGAGTGGTCAGTATGAACCGTGCCTTCACTTCTACCAAGTGCATGATGATGCCGAGTAATGCAGTGGACGCCGAGTATCAGAAAGTCACCGAGTTAGTTTGCAGGAACCGTGTAACCATACTTGGGCCGACTTAGTAGCACTTATGTTTATTTGTCAAGCCGAATTTGTAATTGTAATTTTAATTAATTTTTTAAGACTTGTATATAAACAATGTTGTAAAAATGTCAAGAGTAATGTAAGAAGAATATATGTGAAAAAGAAAGAAAGGCAGAGATAAGCAAATTACAAAGGGCTTCAGCAGTATAAGGAACAACAAAGATAAATTCATCACAGAAGGTGATCAGTACATCAACGAATCTCAATCAGCAATCCAGTTGCAAAGCAAGAGATCTACTGTTTCATCCTAACAGGTGAATCAGTACTAAATCCTTTAACCGGGTAGACTTAACAGTCTTTTGTAAAATCTCTTTACCGAGTGCATACTTCATTGTATGTTTTGTAAATCCTTTAACAAGGTGGATTTAGAAATCCTTATTGCTCCTAACAGGGCAGATCATCAGAAGTGATCAAATTGTAAGCCTTAACCGGCCAACTTTATTCTGCAGTATTAAAGCTTTGTGGGTTTCATCCCCACCCCAATTTTACTTTCTTTTTGGAAGGTTTCTGGGTAACCAAATCTATGTGTCATTATTGTGAATGTTTTTAAGTTTCATGCTTTCTGTATGCAAAGGTTAAAGTAAATTACATGTTAATACATCTGTAATTGAAAGAAAATTTGGAGTTACTGATTCACCCCTCCCCTCTCAGTAACTCGGTTAATACCTGAATATTTCCAACAATAACTAGGCATTCATTGACTCTCCATTGCTATGATGGAATTGAAACCATACAACCATGAACATAAAGGGATTTGAAAAGGATTTTGATTTAGGTTTCTTGTAGAATGTAAACAACCATGCCACACTTATAACACCATAAGAGGTACTAGCTTCTGATCAGTGCCTTATCCATTGGGCATTATACTTTGCATACATAGAATACAAGAATGACTACTAGATTCATCAGAGTTTCCAAGCCATAAACATAGAAAACCAGACTCTTACACTACTTACAAACATCCTTCATGTTGAACCCAATGAATCTATGTTTCACTTAGAGACTTTTAACCTAATCCTAGATCAAGGCTGAGAGATAAAAAAGATACATAGATAAACTCTGAGCAATGAACCAAAAAATCCAAAACTCAAGAAGCACAACAAAAGGAGAGATCTAAGAATGGAAAACTGTATTAAGTGTGAGGATTCAAATCCTTGTATTACAAAATGATTTAGAAATACCTTAGATAATATGCAAAAGATGAAGAAATTTTTTCCCTTATATTGATACAACTAGAAAAAAGTGTTACACGCTAGACTGAGGATGTACATTTGGATTTCAACCTCCTATGTTCAAGAATTTTCAACCAGTCAGCAGCCCTTCTAAATGATCACAAAAATCATTTTATAGAGACAAGGATACAACAAGCAAAAGATCATTTAGGGCCAAAACCCTAACCCTAAATAACAACCTCAAGCTCGATAGGAGAGAAAAATAAAATCATCCATTAAGACCTTGGAAGAAACAACAATCAAATGTTGGAAATATTCAAGACTATCTAGGTTACTGAGAGGGGAGGGGTGAATCAGTAACTTCAAAACTTTTAACAAATTCAGATCTTAACCATATTTCAAATAACATTAGATTGATAATCTGACTGCATGCATGAGTAACAGAAAGAATAAAACATTCATAACACTTTGAACACAGAGATTTGGTGACCCAGAAACCTTCCAAATAGAAAGTAAAACTGGGGTGGGGATGATACCCACAAAACTTCAATACTGCAGTATAAAGTTTTCCAATTAAGGCTTACAATGATCACTTATGATGATCTACCCTATTAGGAGCAATAAGGACTACTAGGTCCACCTTGTTAGAGGATTTACAAACATGCAATAAAGTATGCACTCAGTTAAGAGATTTTACAAAGACTATTAAGTCTACCCGGTTAAAGGATTTTAAGCTAATTCACCTGTTAGGATGAAATAGTAGATCTCTTACTTGCAACTATACTTGCTGATTGAGATTCTTTGATGTACTGATCACCTTCTATGATGGATAGATCTTTGCTTCTTCTTATACTATTGTAGCCCTTTGTAATTCTCTTATCTCTGCCTTTCTTTCTTTTTCATACTTCGCTACTTCACACCTTGGATATGATACAAAACATTGTTTATATATCAATCCAAAACAATTACAAAATAATTACAAAGTTATCTCTTAAACAAGCTAACACAAATATTACTGAGTCGGCCCAAATATAGTTACTTGGTTACTGCAAACTAACTCAGTGACTTTCTGATACTCAGCATCCACTGTGTTACTCGGCATCGTCATGCTCTCGGTAGAAGTGGAGGCTCGGTCCATACTAACCACTCAGTTGTAGTTTCGAACTCGGTATATACTGGAGACTTGGTAGATATAGTGTCACTCAGTAGAAACTAAATTCCCTATTTACCATGCTAGCACTTGGTAAACACTGCTCATTTCATCACTCGGTAATGATAACTCAATAAGCACTGTGAATCTCAGTATGTTCAGTAAACACTGTTCTGTCTGCTCGGTAAACATTGTCTTGTCTACTCGGTAAACACTATCCTGTCTGCTCGGTAAACACTATCCTATCTGCTCAGTAAACACATAGAGTTTGAATAAGTGTTGTCACTAATGACAAACATACTTAATGCCAACAATCTCCCCCTTTGGCATTAGTGACAAAACACGTATTACCCAAAACTTATATACACAATCATGTTGATACTGGTTTTGATTTTTCAAAAAATTTATCTTTGTCATACTGTTGTATATACATTTCATGTCTCCCTCATACAGTATATATACAAATATCTTATTTCACCTCATACTCATATTTCCTATTTCTCTCATATACTTTCTCCCCCTTTCATATCTCATATATCTTATATACTTTCTCCCCCTTTTTGACAATAATGCCAAAGGTGTATATACAAATATTTTACACGGAGATACCAAAATGTGAGAGAAAATTAGAATGTACCTTTCAAATTAGTGCTAGAGTTCTATCCAAATTCTCTTGTAGAATCTTGCATGTATGGAGTGCAACTTGGACTTCTGCAAAGAGTTCAATCATGTGATTGCTGAAAAACTAAAAATTGAAGAAGGTACTGAAGACTGCAACTCGATGGAAGAAGGAGGCTGAAGCTTAGTGGATGAAGTGGTAGCCACTTCTATCATTGATACATTGAGCTGTGCTAGTGATGATTGGACATTTGATGTATCTGAGGGAATTGTCACAATCACACTTGAAGTTTTCTCCGGGCTAGATGTAGTAATTTTTACTGGAGAGTGAGGAAGTGAGGCAATCACCTCTGTAGCTATCCAAACTAGATCATCTTCCTCAACATTCTTCTTAGCTTCCTTGGTAACTTCTTCCTCTGCTTCTTCTACCTCAACATTATCAATCTGAACTGCTTCTTCTTCTTCTTCTTCACTGTCATCTTCAATATCTTTTATTATCACGGTTTCAGTACTCGGTTTGTGAAGATGATAGATGTTTTTCCAAGTATATTCTGCACTTTTCACAACCGACTCTATATCCTTGATCAAAATCAAACAATTATTAAATTTTAGTGTCATCTTATGCTCATTTTCTATCAATGCCTTATTTATTTCATCATTTTTCAAACTTGGCATCAATTGCCTTAAGGTTTGAGCATATATGTCCTTGACAGTTTGCCTTGCATTGGACCATCTCATCTTGACTTGGTTTAATAAGACTCCTGGGATTTGAGAAGCCATATAATTAGGTGAGTACTTCCATTTTCCCATTTTCTCAATAACAACATCTTCAATTTCCCACTGCTCTGCCTGTGACCTTGTTTCATATTTGAGAGATTTGAAATTTGCAATTCCAGATCCTTCTCTCAAATCCTTAATCTTTTTGTTCAAATGAGGGAGGAGGCCTTTTGAGTACTATATCATCATTGACTTTACCTGCCTTGCCCCTTGATCTTTTCCTTGTGAATACTGCAGTGGATTGCTCGGGTTCCTTGGTGATAGTTACCTTTCCTCTCTTCTTTACAGGCACTTGTTCTTCTTTACTCTCATCCTTTCCTTCTTCTTCTATAATATCCTCTCCTTTGTCCTCGATTAACATTAGAGGTATGCTAGATTGCATCTTGGCCATCCTCTTTCTGCCTTTGTTAACCACCTATGGAAGTTTTATGCTTAGCTCAATTCTTACCTTAGCTTCATCATATGTTCCAAAGTAGGAGCCTTTGGATCAACAGGTTGATTTACTAGGGCTTCAATTATATCCTTTGTTTCATCAATGTTTACCTCATAAGGAAGAGGTTTCACCCATACAATCCTAGGCCTTACTACCTAAATGTATACTCTATCACAATCAACCATGAAACAAACATCATCTTTATAATCTTCCACCAGCTTTAGTGGAATCCTGAATCTGTTATTCATCTTTTCTTTAAAAGATTCAAAATAGTTATCCATTATGCTTACAAAATTTTCACCCATTTCTGCAATATACTCATTTATCTAATAAAGAACAGGCACATCCTTTCTCCATTTTACCGTGCCTTTTGATGGGAAAAACTTTTGAGCATAGAAAAATAAACAAACCAACAGCGAGCCAAACTTACATGGATTGTTCTTTGAGGTTTGGATGCTCTCCATATTCTTGTTGAATTGTTTCAACAATAAATCTGCTAGGTCAAATGACAGATTGTTCTTCACAATTTTATAAGCTAGGTCAACTGCTTCACACGGAACACTATTCTACCGACTTGAACTGTATATCTTGTGAGCTATGACATATGTGCCAAATTTTAGTTCTACATCGGTAATACTGTTTATTCTCATACCTCTACCATCCCATTCAGCTAGGGTTTTCTTTTCCAGCTCTACCCGACCTAGGGTTTTTGTAGATTTAGCCTTGGCAAGCATGGGAAGACCAGTGATTCGGTGAATCATCTTCTTTCTTATTTCCACTGGTTGCTCAAGCCAAATTTTACCTTCATGCACTCAACTTAGGATATATCTAATCCATTTTATCTGGAAACTTTGAGGCAAGTGGGTGATATGTGTCAAAGCCTTATCTTCCAAATGTTTATGTTCTGGTTTGAGAACACCATCAACACACAGTTCATCATGAACAACATCTATCTCTAGGGTTCCAAGCTCTTGAATTGTACCTTTAAAATGACTGTGAATGGTATTTACAAGAAGTACCTTTGGAGGAATTTGAGATTGAGCTCCACTCAGATCTAGGGTTTCTGCAATCACGGGCACGAGTTTGAAATCCAACACTTTCCATTCTCCTTGAACTAACATTTCTAAACCTTTCTTTACTTTGGTACTAGATGATGCCATGCTAGCTTGGTAAAAGAAATAAAAATTCTTCGAAGAAATTTCTGCTACAAAATTTTTCTTCGAATCGCTTGATCACACTAGAAATTTTCTGCTCAATATGCTGATATTCACGGTGAAGAATGAACTTGATTTCATGCTTTTTGTTAAAAAAATTTCATTAATGCTCCGTAGGAATTAGGGTATTGAATTTGATAGACTGTCATCCACTATGCATTAAATGCTTGGTGAAGATTCTGCAACTCGGAGAACATATGAATTCATACTGCTCCGACCTTACTCAGTAACCAAATGAAATTAGGTTACTCCCAACCTTGCTCAGTGGTAACTGATACCAACCTTATTGTGATCCTATTGTATCTTGCATACTGACTTGGATCTTCCTTCCTTTTAATTCTGGAACTATTTGGAATATGTCTATGAAGATACAGTTCCAGTGCTTTCTTGGAGACTTAGTTAGAGTTGATAGAGCCACTCTCTTCATGAGTGACTTCATTACTTGGACTGGTTTGCTCGGTAGGTTTAGGAATCCACTGTTATCTCATCTACTTCCTAATGCTATTTGCTATTGCTTTCTTTTCATCTTCAACTTTGCCTAAATTCATGTAGTTTTTAGCTATGTGACCAAGCTTAGTGCATTTATAACATCTTATGGTAGTATCCCTTTTTCTCAAGTGATGCCTTACACAATTCATGCCAATGTGCCCATATTCTCCACAGTAATGACATCTACACCAAGTGTTGTAATCCCAACCAAACATTGCTTTCATAATTTGTTATGTTGGATTGGGTGTTTTAGTTCTACATTCTGATGCCTTATGACCTTGTTTTCTACATTTGTGACATTTGCCTTTAAATCTTGGTTTCTCCTTGCATTCATTTGCTTTATGACCATGCTGATTGCAATTGTAGCATTTTCCATTAAATTTTTCTTTTCCATTGTTCCAACATTTGTTTGAAGTATGACCAATTTTTCCATAGTGATTACAAGTGGGTTTCTGATTCTTTTGAGTACCTTGTTTGGAGGATTCACCTTCCTCTTTGTATCCAAGTCCTACTTTTCCTTTTTGCTTATGAAGGTTTCGTTCATACACCTGATTCATATCTTCTTGAGATTTCAACATTCTATCATTGAATTGCCTTTCAGTATCTAGGTCATTCATCAATCTTAAATTGATTTGCTTTTCAAATCTCAGCTCCTCTCTTATATTTTCATTTTCTGATCTCAGAGTCAAGATTTCTTCATTTGCATTGGAGACTTGATCAATAAGGTTTTCTAGCTGAAGGGTTTGATTCTGGATTTCATTGTTCTTTTCATCTATTTCATCTTTCATCTTGTTTCTTTGTTCCAAGATTTCACAAAATCTTGTTGACTGAATTTCTTGTTCTCTTTTCAATTTTCTTACCTCTTCTTGTAGAGATCCACTCTTTTCTAGAAGTTCTTTGATTGCATTGTTTGCTTCATCTAAGCTGCTTGAAGGGAAAAAGTCTTCAATCTTTTCTTCAACATACTGGTGGTCATTAATCTGATTTGCAAGTTCCTTCCTTCTTTTTAGGGATTGGGAAAGATGCTCTTTTTCTTCCTTGAGTTGAGTTATGGCCATTTACAGATCTAGCTTTTCATTCTCAATTACTTTGTTAAGTCTGAATATCTCCATTGTCCTGAATCTTTTCTCAAGCTGTCAAACTTTATCCTGAGAACCACAAAGCTCTGATACCAATTGTTGGAAATATTCAAGACTATCCAGGTTACTGAGAGGGGAGGGGTGAATCAGTAACTTCAAAACTTTTAACAAATTCAGATCTTAACCATATTTCAAATAACATTAATCTGACTGCATGCATGAGTAATAGAAAGAATAAAACATTCATAACACTTTGAACATAGAGATTTGGTGACCCAGAAACCTTCCAAATAGAAAGTAAAACTGGGGTGGCGATGATACCCACAAAACTTCAATACTACAGTATAAAGTTTGCTGGTTAAGGCTTACAATGATCACTTCTAATGATCTGCCCTGTTAGGAGAAATAAGGACTGCTAGGTCCACCTTGTTAGAGGATTTAAAAACATACAATAAAGTATGCACTCGGTTAAGAGATTTTACAAAGACTGTTAAGTCTACCCAGTTAAAGGATTTTAAGCTGATTCACTTGTTAGGATGAAATAGTAGATCTCTTACTTGCAACTGTACTTGCTGATTGAGATTCTCTGATGTACTGATCACCTTGTATAATGGATAGATCTTTGTTGCTTCTTATACTACTATAGCCCTTTGTAATTCGCTTATCTTTGCCTTTCTTTCTTTTTCATACTTCGCTACTTCACACCTTGGATATGATACAAAACATTGTTTATACATCAATCCAAAATAATTACAAAATAATTACAAAGTCAGCTCTTAAACAAGCTAACACAAATATTACTGAGTTGGCCCAAATATAGTTACTCAGTTACTACAAACTAACTTAGTGACTTTCTGATACTCGGCATCCACTATGTTACTCAGCATCATCATGCTCTTGGTAGAAGTGGAGGCTTAGTCCATACTAACCACTCGGTTTTAGTTTTGAACTCGGTATATACTGGAGACTCGGTAGATATAGTGTCACTCAGTAGAAACTGAATTCCCTATTTACCATGCTAGAACTTCGTAAACACTGCTCATTTCATCACTCGGTAATGATAACTCGGTAAGCACTGTGAATCTTAGTCTGTTCGGTAAACACTATTCTGTCTGCGCGGTAAACACTGTCCTATCTTCTCGGTAAACACTATCATGTCTGATCGGTAAACACTGTCCTGTCTGCTCGGTAAACACATAGAGTCTAAATAAGTGTTGTCACTAATGACAAACATACTTAATTCCAACATCAAATCTCTACAAAAACCAAGAAATCTGCAAGGTAAACCAAGTTGCAAGAAATCTAAATCATTCCTCCCTGTCGGATTTGCAAAATCAATCATGAATGATCACCTCACCAAACCCTAATCTAAGCTACAAAAATCATTAATGCTCCTACCAAACTAGTCAAATCTATTTTTTATCATCACCATTGCAACCCTCAATTTCTACCATTTCCAAAAATATATAATATGACTACATTCAGGTAGAAATAAAACCCTAGGCATTATTTTTAAATATTTGAATTTCTCAACCATTTTATTCCCTTTTGCAAACCTTTTGACTTGTCAGAGTGGGCCCCCATGTGCCACATGGCACCACCTGATTGGGTCATTCGACCACCTCAATACCTTGTTGGGCCACTGAAATATTCCTTTGCCACTTGTCATTTTCCTCCCCAGCCGGGGAACTACCTTTAACTCCTCTACCAGCACACCCTTGGACATGTGTCGTCCTGTTGCATAAGTGTGAAGGTAAACCACAAAGCACCTTTACCTTTGTCACTATGTGATAGCTGTCAAATCTTGCACATATCTCAAGACATCTAACCACCTCCTCATTTGATTGCCCTATCATCCTTTCCACTAGGTGTCAGCATTTCATTCATTATATCCACCAGTTAGGCGCTAGTTTGCAACACATCTCCATGTCACCGCCTTGATAGGTGTTAGCTTGTCATAATGCCACAAAGGTAATGATCAAGCATCTTTACCTTGTAGACATGCAATAGTCATTGATCTTTGGGCTCACATCTCAAGACTACCAACCTATCACTTGCTTCATTTCTTTTCCTGCACCCCGCTAGGTGTCACCTTCCCATTCACTTGACCATCCACCTTGGGCACCAGTCTATAGTCATCTTGCCACATCACCAGGCTACCACACATCAGCACATCATAAGAGCATGAAGATAACCACCACACATCTTCACCTTCACAGACATGTGACAGCTGTCAAATTTTGGCACCCATCTCAAGATAGCAACTGTTGGTTCCTCTATTTGTCTATTCTGTCACTACCCTATCACCAACCTTCAGCCACATGGCACGCTATCATTTTTTTCTATGATCCACCCAAGTTTTGACTATATTACTAGGCCCTATCATGGGATGGACACATGTCAGCCTATCATAATGTTACAATGGTAACCTCCAAGCATCTCTGCCTTTGTGGATATGCGATGACCATATATCTTTTGACACATATCTCAAGGTATGAACCTACATCTACATGATGTGTCAAAATTTCCTTGCCTCGCATGTGGGACCACTGCTAAGTTATCATCCATGTCATCACCAATTGGGTACCCCGGGCCTGTGCATGTGAGGGCAGCCTCCAACTAGGCATCCATACTTGGACACTAAGGATGTGTGTGTTTTACTTTATAAACATCTTCTATCTCCCTTGCATGGCCAATGTGGGATAAATCCCCTTTGAGAAATAAAGCTTTCTCTATCAAAACATTATTCCCAGTTACCCTCACATGAATGGCCCTACCAGAAGGCACCACTTTCATTTGATTGACTTTACTTTTCTATCAACTCAAGCCCCCAATCAATTGAAAACCTATTTCACATGATGACTGGTGCATGTGGGATAGAATACTTAACATCCCTTATGTTCTTATGCTCAACTCACTAGTTTCTTTGAGTGCTTGACCAGAAAATTTACCTTGAGAACCACTGCCATAGACCTGATTGGATCTTGAACAAGATCATCAACGTGCTTTTGAAAATAGGCAAGATCATCAAGATTGTCAAACATTATCCTTCTGAACTCAAACCATAGGGAGAAACATGAAGCATGGACTTATAAAATCAGACCAGATTTTAGAATCCCAACAGTGGCTCTAGCTGGGGATGTATGCCTCTTGTAGACATGCAGAGAATACAGGGTCTTTGGAAGAAGCAAACCATCAAAATTTTGATAAAAAACTAATAGGGGAACCTCCTCAAAAAACTAGCAAATAGACTAGGAACAGGAAAGAAACACAATTGAAAGGAAAAATTTTACAAAATATTTACAAGATCAAAAATTTACTTGATGGCCCTAGGCCACAAAAGGAAAATCAAAACCCTCCTGAATCAAAGGTCTACTTTTCATCCATATATGTGACCAATGACCTAAAAATGTCATGATCATCTTGTTGTCAACATATGTGAATACTCATGGGCTGAAGAATAAAACTATATTGATCACTACCCATGTTCTTCCAGTTATAACCATTTTCATGTTCATACTCCAAGAAGTATGGAACATCATCCATCTCTTGTTGCTAAGGACTGGGAATATGAAACTTATCTAGCAATGCATCAGGAAATAAAACATAATAATTACCATGTATCACTAGGAACTCACCTAGCTGAGAATGAACTAGTCCTTCAGATGTATCTTCATGAAATGACTCAGCCACTAAGCAACTTGTTTCCTCCATGATATCTTCACTAATTGGATCATGAACCAAGTAAAGGTCTCTTTCACAAATATTGTGACATAGGGACATTTGATCTGCATCATTGTTTTCATCAGAGAATTTACTGTCCCTGTCATTGAAGACAAAGTCCTCAATACTGTCACATTTACTATCATATTTGGCAAAAGAAGGAAAAGGATATGAACAAGAAAATTCTTTGTTGGAATTAGGAGAGATAGGTACTGAGAGGGGAGGGGTGAATCAGTGCCTTCAAAAACTTTTACTTGTAAACCTTTCTAATATATAACTATAAACAGTAATAATCGACCAAAACAACTTGAATCTAACTACATGTATCAATCATTCATTTAACTTATGAAAGTAAATAACATGACATCAATATGACAATCACATAACACAAGTATTTTGGTAATGCATAAACCCCTTTTAGAAGGTAAAAACTACGGTGGGGATGACACCCACAAATTCTTCACTACTACAAATAGAAAAGGTTTGCCTGTTAAGGCTACAAGTTTTGATCACTTATAGTGATCTCACCCTATTAGGAGTGACATGTTAGATCAGCTAGATCTACCTAGTTATAGGATTTTAACAACACTAATGAAGTGTGCACTCGGTAAAGAGATTTACATAAGACTATTAAGTCTACTCTATTAAGAGATTTTATCCAAAACTCTATCACAATTGTCAGAAAGCAATAGGCAATTATTTGTTGTTTGACAACTCAATTGTCTGATATGGATCTATAAGTTCTAATAAAATATCACCTTACTTGTGATGAATCTCTACTCTGAACTACTCGGTAGCCTTTTTTGATTCTACTCAATTTGAATTCATCTATACTCAGTTCTACTCTGTTAACTGATAGACTTGAAGTTAGGCAATTGCTTCAAGTGCTCCATGATTCATATATCAGCTCACACCAAAAATGATGTGAACACCCAAATATATAGTGTTCTATTTTTGGCGCTTTAAAAAAATTAGGTTACACAACATAGTCATAACCCTAAGATCTATGGTGTACAATAATAACCTAGATCAACTATTACAAAAGATATACATTGCATTTAATGAATATCATCACATTAAATGTTCCTCAATCTTGGTAAAATATTTTATAAACCATTGTAACCATTTGCATAGAAGTATGTGCCACTTCAAATTATTATGTCATTTTCTATGATCCTCGGTAAACACTGTGTAAACTGCTTGGTGTATTCTACGATGCTCAGTGTTTACTATTTGTCGGTGTCAGTGTCTACTGGTGCTCGATAAACTGTCTGTTGCTTGGTACATATGCTTTACCAACTGGTCTATTCTGCTTCTAGTTACTGATTAGCTCAATGTAAGTGACCAACCGATATCTTTACAAACCTTTGATACTAATGAAAACCTTAAATGCTCAATAGAGATAAAAATCTCCCCCTTTGTCATTAGTATCAAAACTTCGAATGTATATAGACAAAATTTTCTATATAACTTATATCTCTGCCATTTACATATACACATCAAAAAAATTTCTAAGTACTAGTACTAAGTACTCCCCCTCTATGCATGTTCCCGGTAATATGTAGTATACATAGCATCTATGTACATATTTGGCATAATGACTTATACATTGTTTTTCCCCTTTTTGATAGTATTGCCAAATACAAAAATTAAGTAGTATACTCATAGCTTGTCAAAAATATGCTGATGGGTTTTCTTCACTGACTCCAAGAGGTTGTCCCATTCCTCTTTCAAGTTGGTGAGAGAAATATGCTCAAGACTGACTTGTGTATGCATGTCAAAGATGTTATCTAACACCAAAAATTTTGGTGTTGCAATGAGTTGTTCAGCTTTGACAATGTGTGCCTCAAAAAAATTTAGGTATGGTATGAGCTCTATCTGTAACTCAGTAACCTAATCTATTATGTGCTCTTCTTGTTTCTTCAAATCTTCTATTAATCGTCAGAGTTCCTAAACTCGGTGAATATGCTTTAAGAAAGCATGCAGCTCGGTTATAGCTGCATTTGTACTCAACTGTATTTCTTCTTCCAATCCTTTGATCTTTTCACTGACTTCAATAGTGAAGGTGTCTATAGTGCAAAGCTTCAATAAATATTGACAAATTAACTGGGTGATGGTTTTTATCTCAGTGATTACCCCAGATAATTTGATCTTCTTCAATGCCACTTCTAAGTTTATTTTCTCTACCAGTTCGTGTTGTATCCTAGATTCTGCCCTTTCTTCAATCCGTTTATCTGCATCAATATTCGGGTCATTGATCTTCTTGGCAAGTGTAGCAAGTTGATCTATGATAGGAGTATCCTCATCAATATTCACCTCAAGTACTACCTATTGTAGGATATCCCTCACATCTATTAAGATTTATTTTTGTTTGTGTTATTGCTTCAACTTCTCTTGCGCTGCCTTTCTTGAACATAATTCCCCATATCTACTCAATTCTTCAGGGCTTAGGGTCCTCAGGTCACACTCAGGGATAATGATCACTTCATCTAGGGTGACCAGCCCTTTTCCTTTCTTCTTCTTCTTCTTCTATGGTGCTAGAAGTGATTTCTTCTCAATAATAGCAATAGTTTTATCTCCAGATTTCAGAGTATCCTTCTCGGTTAACACATGTTCTTCCTTCTTCTACTCCTCAGTAGTTGTGGCCTCAGTTGATATAGTAGGAGTTTTGGATGTGGTGTCAAGTGGGATCACCTCGATTTCCTTTGTTTCTTCAGTTTTTGTTGCCTTGGTGGAAGGTGCCTCTGTTTGTCTATTTCTATAGGTTTCTCAGTATCTAGATCCCCTGTGATGTCTTTGTTTTGCTCGAGGTCTGAGCCGTCAGGTTGTACTTGAGAAAGAATTTCAGATTATTATGTAAGTACAAGAAGTTTACTTGGTAGTGATGTAAATAGACATTTAGTTTCTAGTTCTTCATCTTTATTAGGTGCAATATTCACATCTTCATCATCTTTGTCATCAGGATCACCATTTGTGATGTCCTCAATGAGTACATCATCATCAATTTTCTTCTCTAGTTGAATTTCAACTTTATCTGATGCATCCTGTGAAATACTCATTTCTTCCTTTTCCTCGGTGATATCGATTACCTTGATAATTGATATGTACCGGTATTCTTTAATTTCTTTGTTTTTCCCTCATCAATGCAAATACCTTTACCTTTGGAGTTGTCTCTCTTCTTAGATAAGTTCAAGAATGCTTCTTTCTCAGCTTTTTCTTTGGCCTTCAAAATTGATGTCCACACAGAATCAGTTGTGGCATCCATATCTGCTACATTTTCATCCATGATCATCAAGGCTCTATTCTTGATCATAAATTTTGCTTGGTATTTGGTCATGTATTCACTAACTTCTCCAAAGCTTAGATGTGAGGCTGCCCGAACTAGAGAGCATTCTCTCTTTCTTTTCTCGGTGTCTAGTGCAATAGCCCATTTTTCAATAATTTTTTCATCCAACTTCTTCGGTAATGCACAGGAAAATTCCATTGGAACTATCTTGAATTTTATCATCATTTGGATGACAGCCTCTTCTATCTTGGTTTGATCTTCTTTTGACATCTTGTCAAATCTGTCTAATAAGGGATTAGTGAGGTCTCCATGTTCAATTATGTCTTCAATAATTTCATCTATTATTTTTGTCTTGTTAATGACCACTTTGAATTGATTGGCATCATCTTCAATCTTAGTTTCCTCAAGATCTTCTTTATTTCTTATGAATTTTCTCCTTTTCTTTGGTGCCTCAGCTATAGCCTCGTGCTTTCTCTTGATATATTTCTTTGTCAGTGTAGCTGCCCTCTTTTTTGTTACTTTATTTGCTTCTTCCTTATCAGTTGGTGGTGCTACAGTTGATGATCATGCCTTCATACCTTCATGTATAGGTGACTACTTCTTTATAGGAATTTCAGGTGGAGGAGCCGATGTGGGATCTTCTTCTTTGTCAGACTCAGTCTCCTCACTATCATATGGTTTGTCAGCCAACTGTAACTGACCTTCAATTTCTTGTTCGACCGGTGTCTCTTTAGATGTCTCAAATGCATCTCCATATTTAGCAGTGAGATTTTTCTTCATCTTCTTTACCTTTCTAGAAATTTTACTGATCTCTATATTTGTTAAAATCCTAGATTTGGCCTCTTCATATACTCTGAACCTAGTGGAAATGGGATCTTTTGGTAGTACAAGTAGTGCATTAATAGATTTCAATGCGAAATCATGGTTCTGTCATGCCTAGATTTCCTTAGGCAAAAACACAACTATTTTTTTTTTTTAATATTAATATATATATTTGTGTGTTAAAAGTGTATAGCTTACTATGAATTCTTCTAAACACATTTTACAACAACAGTACAAGCACAGGTTTACACCTTCATGTTCTAATACCACAATAGTTAACTAAAGGTAATATTACTTCAAAACTATGTCTTAAATTAACATATTCCATGAATTCATTTGAAAATGAAATCTATTCTAAATAAGTTGACAAACTACAGTCAAGATATCTAATAACCTCACATAAAATCTATGGAAAGTTTTGCAAGAAATAACAATAGTGCTTATCAGAGTGTTCTTACCAAGATGAGGGAAATGGAGGGGTCCTAAAGGTTCATTTCATATCCCATCAGTGCCAACTATTTTATCCTAGGTTCAACTTCTTTTATCAAAGTGTAATATATGTTGACTACAAAGCATATATCATTCTCAAATTTTTGAACTAATTCCCTCAGAATTCTGCTTCTTTTATGCATTTTAGACTGAAACTCTTTGAAGTATGCATCAAACTCTATATTCAATGTATCTCCTAACTTATTCATCATTTCATTGATCTATTTTGTTATCAGTATATCTAGTTTCCAATTTACTTTCCCGGTGCCAGGTACATACTTTTGTAGATAGAAAACTATGCATGCAAGTAGAGATCTGAACTTATATGTGTTAGACTTCTTTTTCCTTATACTCTTCATATTCACTTGAAGTTGATGAAACAATACCATGGCAAGATCAACCTGGTGACCTTTTACCACAATTTTATGTGCCATGTCTACTGCACTGGTGGGTACGTTGTTGAGTCTTCTTGATTGAAATAACTTGTACCTGATCACATGTGCTGCAAATTTGACCGCTAGGTCTTTGATTGTCAAAATCTTCAACACCTGACCATCCCATTGTGCTCTAGTATATTTCTCAACATTCAGTCATGATGATCTATAGAAAGCCTTAGCCTTGTTAGTTGTAGGGAGCCCAGTAACCCTACTGATCATTTTCTTGTTGACCTCAATTGGTTTATCCAGCTAGAATTTGTCATCGTGATACCTGCTCAAAATAATTTTGATCCAATCTATTTTAAATGATTGCAGAAAGTGTATAAAACATGATAACCCTAATTCCTCAATCCTCTTGTGATCTATTTTCAATCTTCCATCAGGGCCACAGAGTTGTTAATATGTTGCTATAGTTTCAAAATCTCCAACTTCTCTGATTTTGCAATGAATATATGATCTTATGTCTTCTATCAATAAAACCCTTTCTGGTATGCTCAAAAAAGTGCCCATTGTATCTATTTGTGCTGCGACCTTGGGATGTGGCTTAAATTTAGGTTCATCAAAATTTTCCCTAATGATTACATTAACTTCCTCCTCAATACTTTGTGATTTACTTGCAGACAATGTAGATGCCATAAATCGATTCTAGGGTTTCGGCAAGTAGCAGGATAAAAAGTGTTTGATAGAAAATGAACTTACTTGGTATCATGAAGAGTGATGTCGGTTCAATCTAAAGTAGCCTTGAATCCTTTTGAAAATCTTTTAGCTCAACTCTACTCTTTGAATTCTCCGCTCTTTGAAATTGCAATGTAAAAATGAACTTTGTTCCCATGTATTTATAGACTTTTTGATATTCCCGCTTGAAATTTCATGCAATAAATGCTTGACCTAACTTTTGGTACAAAATAGTTGTTAGCTCAATGATAACTAAAAATTTTCATCTGCTCAGTTAACATAGAATTTCTTCATCAGTTGATACATGTGCTTGATTAACCTTAGATAGTGATTACCGATGGGTAACCAACTCTCAGTCTCTCTTTTACCAACTGTATAACATTGTTAGCTCATGACATCTAAACCATAGTGCATCTTTATTCATGCTGATTTGGTATAAGTACATCATGCATAAGGAACTGTATGTAAAATTTGATCATTTGAAATGTTAGTCTCATACATACCTATTTCACTTTAAGTGGAGGTACCGATGTCACCCAATCCAATGGACGAGGTTTCATCGATAGCATTACTTGACTCATCATTCTCATTAGATGCCTTCTTCCACATAGTGTTCCTTAACTTTGTGATATCTATGATAGTATATCCACTTTCAAATATATGGTTTTCATCTAGTGCTCGGTCTCTACAATTCTTTCTTAGATGACCAACCCTATGACAGTGCATACAAGCCATTCCAGTGCTTGTCCAGCTTCTTGATTGTCCAATCTGACTCTTTCTATAACAATTTTCTACAATGTGTCGATATCTACCACAAGCAGTGTAGTTAGCCCATGTATTATAATCCCAAACATAAGAGTTACCTTGTCTCTTCAGTTGATAGGGCTTTCACTGTGTTTGTTGCTTAGGAGTCCATACTTGCTTCATCTTAGCCTTACACTCTCATGCAGTGTGTCCATGTTTATTACAAGTATTGCATATTTTCTCCATAGTGGTATTATTAGCAAGATCACTTTTATTAGATCTATACTCATAAGAAGGATGTCCAAACTTACCATAGTAGTAACAATATCCATTGAACTTAGGAGTGACAGGAGGTTTACCTTGTGCTTTTCTTCTACACACATTAGATGTATGTCCCAGTTTTCCATAGTGATAACATGCCAACACTTTAGGTTTCTAATTTTGATGGATGTTGACTTGTTCAACTTGTTGTGATGATTCTCCTTCACCAATGTAGCCTATTCTAGCTCTACCCCCAAATCTTCTTTGATTAGACAAGAAATAGTCAATCTTCTTAGAACTATCCTCAACAAGTTTCTTCATTTCATTTTGTTGCTGTTGATTTTTCACTTCATTTCTTAATTTCTCATTCTCTTCTCTGAGTCTCGCAACATCTTCTAGTCTTCTTGATAATTCTCCATTCACTTAGTTTATCTCTTGATTTACAGTTATCATTTGATTAGTTACTTGGAAATGATGATCAGTGAGTCTCTATATCTCACTCTCTTTAGCTTGAATTTGTTCAGTCATCTCTCTTCGGTCATCAATAGCTAGATTCCTTTCTTGCTCAGCTTGTCTTCCATTGTTCATTATTTCTATCATTCTCACCATTTGAGATTCTTGACTGATTTGTAGTTCTTTCACTTGATCAGTTAAATGTTGATTTTTTTTAGATAAATCAGTGATTATGCTTTCAGATTCATCATAGATGCTTCCAGAGCTAGATCCAATACACTTGAACATGTCATCAATAGGTTCTTCATGGTAACCGATCTCATTTTGTAGAGTAGCTAGGTTCTTTCTTTCAACCAGTAATTTCTTTAGTCCTTCCTTGGCTTGCTTGTACTGTTCAATAAACATCTGTATTTGTATCTTATGATTCTCAATAGTCTTATCAAGCTTGTATCTCTCCATGACTTAGATCTTTACCCTTCAGTGGTTAAACTATTCAATAAGAGAACTTAGCTCTGATACCAATTTTTGGAATTAGGAGAGATAGGTACTGAGAGGGGAGGGGTGAATCAGTGCCTTCAAAAACTTTTACTTGTAAACCTTTTTGATATATAACTATAAACAGTAATAACTAACCAAAACAACTTGAATCTAACTGCATGTATCAATCATTCATTTAACTTATGAAAGTAAATAACATGACATCAATATGACAATCACATAACACAAGTATTTTGGTAACACAAAAACCCTTGTTAGAAGGTAAAAAATGCAGTGGGGATGACACCCACAAATTCTTCACTACTACAGATAGAAAAGGTTTTCCTATCAGGGCTACAAGTTTTGATCACTTCTAGTGATCTCACCCTATTAGGAGTGACATGTTAGATCAGCTAGATCTACCTAGTTATAGGATTTTAACAACATTAATGAAGTGTACACTCGGTAAAGGGATTTACATAAGACTGTTAAGTCTACTTTGTTAAGAGATTTTATCCAAAACTCTATCAAAATTTTTAGAAAGCAATAGGCAATTATCTGTTGTTTGACAACTCAATTGTCTAATACAGATCTATAAGTTCTGATAAAATATTACCTTACTTGTGATGAATCTCTACTTTGAACTGCTCGATAGACTTTTATGATTCTCCTCAATCTGAATTCCTTTGTACTCGGTTCTGCTTTGTTAACTAATAGACTTGAAGTTAGGCAATTGTTTCAAGTGCTCTGTGATTCATATATCATCTCACAACAAAAATTATGTGAACACCCAAATATATAGTATTCTATTTTTGCCACTTTAACAAAATTAGGTTACACAACATAGTCATAACCCTAAGATCTACGGCGTACAATAATAACCTAGATCAACTATTACAAAATATATACATTGCATTTAATGAATACCATCACATTAAATGTTCCTCAATCTTGGTAAAATGTTTTATAAACCATTGTAACCATTTGCATAGAAGTATGTGACATTTCAGATTACTATGTCATTTTTTGTGATCCTCAGTAAACACTGTGTAAACTGCTCGGTGTATTCTATGATGCTCGGTGTTTACTGTCTATCAGTCTCAGTGTCTGCTGGTGCTTAGTAAACTATCTGCTACTTGGTACATATGCTTTATCGACTGGTATGTTCTACTTCTAGTTACTAATTATCTCAATGTAAGTGACCGACCGATATCTTTACAAACCTTTGATACTAATGACAACCCTAAATGTTCAATAGAGATAACAATCTCCCCCTTTGGCATTAGTATCAAAAATTTGAATGTATATAGAAAAAAATTTCTATATAACTTATATCTCCACCATATACATATACACATCAAAAAAATTTCTAAGTAAACTACTCGGTGTTTACTATCTATCGGTGTCGGTGTCTGCTGGTGCTTGGTAAACTGTCTGCTACTTGGTACATATGCTTTACCGACTGATCTGTTCTACTTCTAGTTACTGATTAGCTTAATGTAAGTGACTAACTGATATCTTTACAAACCTTTGATACTAATGACAACCTTAAATGCTCAATAGAGATAAAATGCTCATCACTGGAATCTTTATGATAGGAAAACACACTTTCATGGCCTTCAACCTCTTCTTTCATAGAGTTACTACATTAGGGGAACTCTAGTAAACATGGATCATCTTCATCACTTTGAACACCTACCTCATTATCAGTGTCAAAGGATATATCAAAGGGGAGCTGCAAATCAAAGTCCATATCAGGTGCATACCTTTGAAATTCATCAAGCAAAAGTGTTGAGATCTTTTCAATGCTCAATGGACTTTGGACCCTATTATCATCTTCATTGGCTTCACCCCTAGTGATGCAAACATCATCCCTGTTTGAAACAAGGGCTGATATCTCTCACCTCAAATCATCTTTTGTAAAGAAATCGATGCAGGAATCATCATATGCATCATAATTAGTTTCTTTCCTTTCACACAAAACATCCTCAAACTGGGACAAGAAGGAAGCCTTCTCATGCTGATAAGAAGAAAAATATGCAGACCAAATGGAAACATTGTCAACTTCAGACTCATCTTCATCATCCTCATATGCATTGACCTCAAAGTCAACATTATAATCAATACTCTCTACACAATTAGAATCAGCATCAAAGAAACTGGTCTCTCCATGATCAACATAAAGAATTGTCAGTTCCCTCAATCTCTTGTCCTCCTCTAACTGCCAAACCTCGGCACTTTTCTCTACAAGTTTCTTCTTAACAAAAGAAATTTTGATGAGCATATTTTCATAATCAATATCATGGATGGTGGGATCAATAGAGACACTAATGTATTGCACTTGATCTTCATTCCTTTCTTCATACCCATCCATACCATCTCTTTCATCAAAATATTCTTTGAATGCTACTCTTCATACCTCCCAAGAAGGGATTGAACATGAGGGAAGGGATAAGAACCAATCCCTTGCACTATCAGTAAATGTTTGTGCTAAAATCTTCATTTCAACATCTTCATGTTCAAACAAAAACTCATTCATTAAGTCAGTAAGGTCATCTAAATGTTCTCTTGCTAGACATGATCCATCACCACTAAACTCTGGTAGATAGTTCCTAATCTCAGTAGTAAATGCATTAGGGGCACCTCAAATGCCATAAAAAAAAAAGGAATGTATTCCTTCATAAGGAACTACCCACTATCATTCATCCATTTACACTAGTGTTGAACACTTGATAGGGAAACATTCTTCACTACTGATTTTCATAAAAGAAAGGCACATGAAAATCAAAATACCTAGAAGTACTATAGTTGAAACTCAACTTGTTGACTTGGAAGTAGGGCAGGTCTAGAGCTCTCTTTTTAGCTCCATCAGGTTCTTTTCTTGTAGTCATGACCTTCTTGAAGAGGAAGATATTTTACTTATGTTTGTATCTCCTTTGAGCCAACCAAAACTTCACCAGGATTTACACATTGTTTATTAGGACTAAAAATATGCCACTGTGCACTGATCAAACAAAAATCTTAGAGTTGCCACTCACAACTAGGTGAGATGATTTGAAACCTTTTGAAATTTACTCTATGACCACTCAACCAGACTCTAGGATGATTCAGCCAAGCAAAGGAAAAAGAATCTTAAACTTGTTGTGCTTTATAATATTCCCCAGCATAGTCTCCTTTTTGTTGGTTCCCAAAAGGGATTTTACACTTAAAGAGACACCAATATACCTAAGACTGATTTTGAGGAGGGGTTAGTTCAAAATATGGGGATATCAGTAGGTAACTGGACCAACTATAGGACAAGACTTCCCTCTGCACTTCTAGCTCTACAAAACCAAGGTGGGCATACCTAATCCAATAATATATAGCACTTTTAGGACTTTAAACTAGATTGAACAAAGCAGATGATAGCAAGAAATTATTGAATGGTAATAATTCATTCATTGAATCTCCATTGCTATGATGGAACTGAAACCATACAACCACAAACATAAAGGGATTTGAAAAGGATTTTGATTTAGGTTTCTTTCAGAATGTAAAAAACCATGCCACACTTGTAACACCACAAGAGGTACTAGTTTTTTATCAGTGCCTTATCCATTGGGCATTATAATTAAAGAATACATAGAATACAAGAACAACTACTAGATTCATCAGAGATTCCAAGCCATAAACATAGAAAACTAGACTCTTACTCTACTTACAAACATCCTTCATGTTAAACCCAATGAATCTATGTTTCACTCAGAGACTTTTAACCTAATCCTAGATCAAGGCTGAGAGATAAAACATATACATAGATAAACTCTAAGAAATGAACTAGAAAATCCAAAATTCAAGAAGCACAAAAAAAGGAGAGATCTGAGAATGGAAAACTGTATTAAGTATTGTTAGGAATAGTCCCAAGAAATAACTAAGAGGGGGGGTGAATCAGTTATCTACAAGTTTCAATTCTTTATCCAATTAAGTATACTTAAACATAAAGCATAAACACAATGAAAGAACACTAGAACACAACACCAATATTTTGGTTACGGGGAAACCCAAATAGGTAAAAACCCCAGTGGGAATTGACACCCACTAATATTCTACACTAGTATATTATGATCCTTGTTAGAAGATCCTTAACCCTATTAGGATTTTCTTTAGAATATATTTAGTACAGTAGACCTGGTCAAGGGTCGGACCCTGTTAGGATTCTTTTACAATAGTCCCTATTAGGGGAGAGGATGCATTATCCAAGAGCACGCTGCTCAAAGGGGTGAAGGCTACAACTTTCTGAATAATAGATACACACTATATCTAGATCTTGGTGAATTGTGCTTAGACCTGCTATCTAGATCAGTTCCAATGTATAGCACAAACACTTTACTTGTTCACATAGACCTTCTTCTAATGGCTCAACACTTTGCACACTCTGCTCTGTTCTTCACAATCAACTATGAACCACACTCAAGCAATCACAAATGATTGTCTATAAATATCTTTCCTCTAAATGATATAATCAATTCAGCATGTTAGAATCACCTTGAAATTATATTAGAGAAGCCATAAAAAAAATCCAATAATAATTCAGTCGGCTCTACTAAGCACGCAACACATTCTGGGACCTGTCCAATAAGATAATTGTAGACGCATGCTACACACTTTTGGCTCTACCAAAATAATTATATATTTCTCCTCAAGCTGAATTACTTCATGCACTCTTAACTAAACATCACTCAATCTTCTCCAAGCTTAAATCCAAGGGCACATACCAAAAGGATAGGTGCAACTCCAAAACCAATATAATCTATGTCGGCTCTTCTGAAAAAACACAAGAAACTGCTACTGGTGAATAGCGACTACATAAATTTACTTCTACTAATCATCAAACTCTGTGTCCATGAATGTAACATCACTAATATATCTTCATCATATATCCAAGCATGCAAGGCTCCATGATAACTATATGAAAAACCTTACATAGAGCACTACCTCTTACTCTGTCAGGAACACTGCTGACACAAGCTGCTATATAACTATCTGTACTAATAGTTAACCTCTACACCCATGATATCATGTTGATAACATGTCCATGAAACATATATTTAAAGATAACTTCATCAGTCTTCCATGCATGCTACTTTTCATATGTTGTCATTAATGATAAACATACAGTCAGTATTGGCCTGCTGGCAAATCTCCAACAATCTCCCCCTTTGGTATTGATGGCAACATATCTAATGAAAAACTCCACCAATCCAAATGAATAATTATTTTATAACATTATCCATTTCCTCTTTAAGACTCCCCCAAACATGAGTCCTCTATCTACTACAATATTCTTCAACATTCTCCATTTCCTCAATGGAATTGGTGTCATAACTGAATGCTACTCCCCCTTAGTATATTACTCCTCCTTTTACTTCTATTTTTCATGACTATATTACTCCCCCTTTGACATCAATGGCAAAGGGAACCAAATATTTTAAGCACTGGTACTACTCCAAAATTAGAGTATTGCACCATCCATTAGTCCCTGAGGACTGTTGCTTTTCCTTCTTTCTTCTAAGTAGAATTAGGGAAGGGAATTACTCCCAACTTCTCCCTAAGATACTCAAAAGTATCCTTAGGCAAGGGCTTTGTGAATATGTCTGCTAACTAATCTTTAGTACTTATATTGTCCACCTTGACTTCTGTATCTACCACTTTCTCTCTTAGGAAGTGATACTTGATCTCAATGTACTTTCTCTTTGCATGCATCATAGGGTTCTTCAACATGTTGATAGTGCTAGTGTCATCACAGTGAATAACAATAGGATAATCAATTTGAATTCCAAAGTCCTTTATCATCTGCTTGATCCAAACAATTATAGAACAATTCAAGGCTATTGCAACATACTCTGCTTCTATTGTTGACTGAGAAATATAATTATGTTTCTTGCTTGTCCAAGTGACAGGTCTATCACCAAGAAACATTGCTCCACCTGATGTACTTTTTCTGTCATCAACGCATCCTGCCCAATCAACATCAGTGTACTCATGAAGCTCAACATTTTCTAAATTAGGATACCATAGACCATAGTCTATAGTGTATTGCAAATATCTAAATATCCTTTTTACTACCATGAGGTGACTTTGTTTAGGCTCTATGGAAAATCTTCCAACTATGCCAGCTACATTGGAAATATCTGGTCTGGTCTAAGTAAGATAAATAAGTTTTCCAATCATAGACTTGTACAATGTTATATCTACTACTAGTGAGTCATCTTCTTTTTTAAACTTGCATCTAGTTATCATAGGTGTCCCTACTGGCTTACAATCATCCATATTGAATTTCTTCAATATCTCTTTCACATACTTTGACTGATTAATGAAAATTCATTTCTCTGTCTATTGTAAATTCAATCCCAAAAAGTATTTGATAGGTCCAATCATACTCATCTCAAATCCACTCTGTATCTCATTAGAAAATTTAGCACTGAGTTTTTCATTACCTCAAAAGATAATGTCATCAACAAATATAGCTACAAGTAGTAGTCCTTCAGATGTCTCTCTTATGAATAGGTTGCAATTTGCTGCTCCTTTCTTGAATGCAATATTTGTTACATATCCATCAAGTCTCTCATACCAAGCTCTAGGGGCTTTCTTAAGTCCATAGAGGGCTTTCTTCAATTTGCATGCCATATCAGGTATGTCTGATAGAGTAAATCCTTTTGGCTGCTCAATATATACTTCTTTTAATTCACCATTCAAGAATGCTGACTTGACATCCATCTGATAAACTTTGAAGTTTTTGAATGTTGCATAAGCTATAAACAACTTAATAGCTTCTAATCTACTCACTAGTGCAAATGTGTCTGAAAAATCAATGCCTTCTCTTTGCGCATATCCCTTACATACTAACCTTTCTTTATTTCTTACTATTGTACCATCTTCATTCATCTTGTTTCAAAATATCCACTTTGTTCCAATCACATTCTTATCACTAGGTCTTGGGACCAATTCCCAAGTGTCATTCTTAATAATCTGATCAAGTTCTTCTTTCATAGCATCATGCCAATCTGAATCATTACATGCATCTTCAACACTTAAGGATTCAATCTGAGATAGTAATCATACCACTTCATTTCTAGCTGAGTTATTTGTTTGTGATCTTTTTAAGACTTTGTCGCTCTGATCTCCAATGATGTCTTTCTTGGAATGGTTTCTAGATGTAAACTTTGGAACTTTAGGTGATGCAAACTCATCAGCCTTAGGAGTTTCTTCTTCACTTGTCTCACGGTCATTGAATAGCACATCAATACTATCAAACATTTCTTCAATAACTATCTCACTAGTGGAGGGTCTAGGTTCTTATTCAATCATGGGTGAGTAATCATGATATCTTTCTTGAACCATAAACTTTTCATCAATCTTAACATGAGCACTTTCATTGATCTTTTTCAATCTTAAATTGAAACATCTATAAGCTTTACTTTTAGTAGAGTAACTAAGGAAAATACCTTCATCACTTCTTGCATCAAACTTTCCTATTGCTTCATCCCTCTTGATGTAGCACTTGCTTCCAAAGATTCTAAAGTATTTTACTGTAGGAACATTACCAAACCATAGCTCATATGGTGTTTTGTTAGCACTAGGCCTCAATTGAATTCTATTGATGGTGTAGACTATTGTATTGACCGCATCTCTCCAATAGGTGTGAGTAACTTTTCCTTCAATCATGATGGTGTGTGTTGTATCAAGGATGATCCTATTCCTTCTCTCTGTAATTCCATTCTGATGAGGGGTTCTAGGTGCACTTAACTACCTCTTTATGCCATGTTCTTTGTAGTACTCATAGAATCTATCAGAGGTGAATTCTCCTCCTCTATTTGAGCTATAAAAATCATTAATGCTCCTACCAAATTGGTCAAATCTAGCTTTTATCATCACCGTTGCAACCCTCACTTTCTACCATTTCCAAAAATATATAACATGACTACATTTGGGTAGAAATAAAACCCCAGGTAGTATTTTTAAATATTGAAATTTCTTGACCATTTTATTCCCTCTTGTAGACCTTTTGACTTATTAGAGAAGGCCCCCATGTGCCACATGGAACCCCCTGATTGGGTCATCCGACCACCTCAATACCTTGGTGGGCCACTGATATCTTCCTTGGCCACCTATCATTTTCCTATTCATTTTCTTCCTCGACTGGGTAACTACCTTTAGGGCCCGTTTGGTGCATGGAATATGAGCTCTAATTTCGGAATTAGATTTTTGGATAATTCAATTCAATGTTTGTGTCCATCCAAAAAAGTAGGAATTGGAACTTTTAAATTCCATTTTGGCCCACAAAATGAGTGTTTCATCTTCTACTTGAAAGGGTGGCATTAGAATTTGACCACCAAATTCCGCTTTTCAAATGCCTATTTTAAAACTCTGTCGGGTCCACGTGCAAGTTAAAATTGTTTTTTGACATTCATAGGACATTTTCATGATTCACACATTTTCACGGTTCACAGTTTGTTCTCTTTCCTCTGAAATTTTTTGTGGGAGCTGTTAGTCCTTTTTTCTGTCATAGCAAAAATCTTTTGAAAATGGCCTCTTCCCTACAAGAGTTTTTGTAAAAGTGTCCTGCCCCATGCTCTTCAATGTATCACCTTGCTCCAATCCAAATTGCACGTGCTGAATTGCACAATCCAAAAAGTTATTTAAGTTCTAAGGTCTGCAGGAAAATATGTTTAGAATCTGCCACAGTGTCGAAAACCCATAGTGTTTTTGAAAATCCATGATGTTTTTGACCTTTTTGGCCTACATGAAAACCCTTGATGTTTTTTCATCCTTGTTTACCTTTGTGTCAATATCGAAAACCCTGTGTGTTTTCGATCTTTCACCAAAAACTCTTTGTGTTTTGACCTCACATTTATCCCTTTTGTTAGCACTCCTTATTCCTCGATCTTAACTGTGCAAGTCCGACTGGATGGTGGGCCTGAGTCTTCAAAGGTTTTACTATGATTAGTTGTCACATGATCGCATGTCAGAATTTTTTGACATGCGATCATGCGGCCGCTTGCCACCTATCCGCATGGGTCTCGGTTCTTCGTAGTTCCTTGGTGCAGTTAATGTTTAGACAAGATCTATGGTTGTCACTTGTTCACGTGGAAAAGTTTCATGAGGTTTATTTCTCACACTTTTGCGACAACCATCCAATCCTCTAAAAGGTAAAGCTTCTTCCGGTTGGTCCGAGGTGGTGATGTGGCAGCCTAGGGTTGGTTGTCGCATGATTGCATAGCCCAATTTTTTGCTATGCGATCATGTGACCAGTTGACACGTGTCCCTGGGGCCCGGTAGTAGGTGATGGGGTGTCTTCCAGATGCTGAGGTGGTAGTGTTCTATTGGATGTAGCGTAGAGATGTGGTGGTCTTATGGCCTTGTCGCATGATCACAAGGGACATTTCCACAGCTTGCGATCATGTGACAAACCCCTTGGTGTTAACTTCATGCGGTGGCGGTTATGCTGGCGGTTAAGGTTCACATGTTGTTACATGTTCACGTAGCCCATTTCTAGGCTATGCGATCATGCGATGGGGTGCCACATGTCTATGGGGCCCGGTGGCAATTGTTTGGTGGTCCCGTTGGCAGGTGGTGTTGTGGCAATCTCCGATTGGTCTGAGCTGGCAGGATGATAGGTTTGAACACGGGCCAAGGTTAGGGTATCTCAGCGATGGGAGGATTCCATGATCAATGGTTGTCGTGTGATTGCATGGAATCTTGCCGGTCCATGCGATCATGTGACTGACCATTGATTTCTCCCTACTAACATTAGATTTTTAAGCCCACGAGATGGAGAGGATCTACGGCGGGGACTTAATGTTGGTCTTAGTTTGATTTGTGGATCGCTGATGCACTGTTAGATTCTCAGTGGTGACATGACAACTAGTAGGGTGCATGTTAGCAGCTTGTCACATGTTCGCATGAGCCAATTTTCTAGCTTGCGAACATGTGACAAACCCTATTGTGGCAAGGGCAGCTTCAGTGATTATGAAGAAGGTAATGGGAAGTGGTGTGTCGCATGTTCGCATAGCCCATTTTTGGGCTATGCGATCATGCGACAACTGTTTGGCATCACCGTTGCAGAGTTAACCTAAGGTGTTTGGATGGGTTAAAAACACAAGCCCATGAAATGCATGGTGACTGTTTGCTTTCATTTTTGAATCTCTGAGAACGTTTCCTGCGACTAGAAAGGACTAAAATTGATGACAGAAAGGGCCAGAGTTGGTAAAACTAATTTTCTCCACCGCTCCAGTGTACTCCAGGGTGTGAGATTGTCAGAATTAATCTTTCCTTGGTGTTTTATTATAAACCAAGGTATTTTATTTTCTTATGTAAGTAGGAGATTCCTATAGAATCCCTACAAGTTATTTTATCCTCTTCTTCCATGTGTGAGGACATATTTCCTTTTTGTATTTTCTTTTTCTTAGATTCCTCCTTAAGAGGAAATAGCACAAGTGGCACACACATTATGAATGTGGTTCACATGCACATGGGAGTTACATTCTACTCCTTTCCTCTCATCTCTTCTTAAGAGATGCTTCTCTTCTCTTTTCTCAAGGCATTTCTCTAGCAACACATAGTTTTCTCATTCTCTCTTGAAGCATTGTATGAGCATTTTGCTCTCACTCTATTTTTCTCTCTCTCTCTCTCTTAGGCCTTTTTGGCCCATTCATAATAATATCACGGGGGTTTTTTTATGCTTTTCCCCCTTCAAAATATTGTCTCATTGTTGGTGAATGCTTCTAGTTTTGGTTATCTCATGGTATGATTTTCCTCACACTTTGCTCATTAGATTAAACTAGATCTCTTGCTCTTTCCTACAATTTCTTACAGAGATGATTGCAGAAGAGGAGTGTCTTGCCATAGGGGAGTAAATGAAATGTACCAAAAGCAGTTGCAGGGTCACTTCCAGTTTGTATTTTGTAGATTTTTGATTGATCTTCGGTGCCTTTCAGAGATTCTTTCATGATTAAAGATCAAGTGTTAATTGCTTGCAGGGTTTAGTGTTTTTCCCTCTGAATTGTGATAAATTGTTTTGAATTTTGATTTGATTATTTTGGTGGGTGAAACTTTAGCCCTAGCTATCTGTAGCTTGTTGCAACCTGTTTTGGGTTTCCAAGGTAGCTAGTGGTATAAATTGTCAAAGTTTTGACTTTGTGGGTGTTCCAGCTTCGAAGTTCTGAAGTGTTCCTAGTCCTAGATCCAAGATTGTAACACTTTTGCATTCGATATTCTGTTGATGATAGAGAAAAATTTGCAGGTCTAAGCTGTAATTTGCAAGCTTGACTCCTCTGGATTGATTATTTACACTTAAGGTTTCTTCATACTTAATACCAGTACATGACTCTTATCTCTCCTTTGTGTCAACTTAGATAGATTCTAAACTTTCTAGTCCTCTGCATATTGTTATATGTATATGTATCCATTCTTGAGTTCTAATCTAGGATTAGATGAAATGATGCTTTAGATGGGACAGAGATCTATCTTATTATCTATGTAAGGATATCTCATAAGTAGTAAAGGGGATTGTAGGTGTTTTTATGGCTTGGAATCTCAGCTATTGTCTGGTGTGTGTAGCATTCATGTTCTAGGAGATCTTGCCCAATGGGTGAGGCACTAGCCTAAATGAGTATCTCTTTATCAACAAATACTGATTGTTGTTGTTATGATCCCAAAAGCATAAGTTAAGAGCCATCCTTTTAAGTTTTTAGTATTTGGTTGTATGTGGTTCTACCCATAGTAATGGAGAGTCAATGTTTGTGTGGTTAACACTTAGTACTTTCTTACTATCCTATTATTAGTTATTCAAACCTAGTTCTTGGTGTATGAAGTATATTTTATACTAGGTTAGGTGCACCCGCCTTGGTTTTGCAGAGCCAAAAGTAGAAGAGGGCATATTAAGTCCCTATAGTTGGTCCAGTTACCCTAAGACCTCATAACATTTTGGAGTTAACCATTCCTAAAATCCATCTCAAGGTATATTGGTATCCTATTAAAGCGTAAGCATCATTTTGGACACCAACAAGATGGTGACTCTACTGGGGAAGTGTTATACATGTTCATCCTAACCAGTAGGTCATCATTGGAAGAAACAGGGTTGTTCTTGTCCCTTGTCTCTCTAACTCATTTGAGTATTTCTAAAGTGAAGAAACTATATTGTGATATTCCCAATACATTTGGGTGGTGACTCAAACATCTCTGAAGTAGTGCTGGTTAGTATTTATTTTGCAAGATGAGTTATAGAGCTACTAGGTCTCAAAGAAAGGAGCATCCTGAAGATATAATGCAAGAAGGCATTCCAGGCACTTCTAGGCCTAATCAGACAAGGGGAGGAAAGAAGAGAAGAGGTGTTTCTCATACTTGGAGAAACAAGAAAGATACCAGACAAGAAACCCAAGCCAAGCCTAGTCAAGAAGAAAATAATTTAGAATATGAAGAGGTTGTTGACTTGGGATTGAACCAGTATGAGGAAGAGTTTCAAGTGGGAGATGATGAGTCTGAGACCACTCTCCCTGAATCAGAAGAGATCTTTGAGGAGGTCTATGAACTAGAAAGAAGATTTCAAGAACAGCTTTCCATTAGGGAGCAAAGAGAAAAGGACAAAGAAGATAAAGTAAGACAAGCCATGATAAGGGCTGATTAGCTAAAGAGGCAGTTACTAGATTTGGAGGCAATTAATTTTGTCCCAGAGCCTGAAAGAGTAAAAAAATAGCCTATTGTTCAAAAAATATGTGAAGAAACTAGACCAAGAGATAAAGGCAAACAGAAGGCTGTTGGGATTCAAATCAATGAACAAGTTATTATGGATAGGACATCAGATCCTAGATTGAGATTAGATTCAGATTTGGAGATAGCTAGAAGGAAGAAAGAAATATTGGATAAAGAACTAGAGAAAGCAGAGTTGGAGGCTTCTGCTGTAGAAATCAAAAAGAAGATAGATTTTCTCAAGCATGCTTCAGGACCTTCAAATATTGCTGCTTCCTTTTTGGGACAAGGTGGAAATCATGGTAACAATGCAGCTCAAGCAAATGGTGTGTCAGGTGCTGCTAGAGTTCCTGATGGTTCAAACACAAGGACATCTACATCTCAAGGAATGGATCCACTGCATGGAGCTCCTATTCATGAAAGGTACAAACAACTTGTTTTCTTTGGTATTCATGGTTACCCCAATGCAATCCCTAATGAAATTAGAAAGAAGCTTCCTAAATTTACTGGAAATAATGTCATCACATGTGAAGAACATCTAAAAAATTTCATAGATGTAATAGATGATTATAATATAGAACCTGATGATGTTATAATGAAGCTATTTGTACAATCCCTGATTGAGGATGCTAGGGATTGGTTTAGAGGATTACCCCATGCTAGTATAGGATCATGGAATGAATTCAAGAATTGTTTCAAGGAACACTATGGTGATAAGACTAATGAGGGTTTTATTCTAAATGAATTCAATAACATAAAGAAGAATCAGAATGAAGAGGTCCTATAATTTAATATAAGATTCCAAAAGGCTATGCATAGGCTCTTGCAGGTTATCAGACTAGATGACAGGGTATGTCTTGTGACATACTTGAATGCCTTTGATGCAAAAATGGGATAACTCTTGAGGGACAAGAACCCTAGAAATCGTGGGGAAGCTTACAAATTGGCCATCAACATAGAGAGAAATAGAAGAATATCAAGAAAGATAGGAAGAAGAGATGATTGCAGGCCTCAAATGCAGAGTAAGAAAGAAATGGGAAGGTCTGCTGACTCTAAACCCAAAGATGATGACAATCTAAAACAAATTTTAAAGGCTTTGGAAGGTTTAAAGCCTGGTGAAAAGGGAAACAATAGAACTGTGACTATGGAGAGGTCAGCTCCAAACAATTTTAGCAAACAGTCAAGAATGCAAAATTACCCTTAGAACACTCAATGGAAAGATGGCAAGCCCATTTTTCCAACCAAGCAAGAAAGGCCTAATGGAAGGATCCCTGATCCCTTGTATATAAATTCAGTAAATATGACTGAAGATATCCCATGGTGTGCTGCTTGTCAGTCTCCTCATGACCCTGAGCATTGTGTCATTGCTTTAAACTTACAAGAGAATCAAGAACAAGAGGAGCAATATGACAAGAGTGGTTGTGGAATGACTTCTGCACATGTAGAGGATGAGAATGATTTTGATGAAGAAGATGAAGAGTTTGATGATGTTGGATGTGGTATTGTGAGGGGTGAGGAGCAAGTTTCTTTAAGAAGACCATCAAATGAAGAAATTTCTCAGATCACTACAGACATGGTTACTCAAGCTAGAAGCAATTATAACTTGAGGAATAGGACAGTTGGAAATGCAACTAGTAAGCCACGTAGTATGTTTATCAAGGAGATAGAAAATGGTACACAACAGCATGGAGAAAAGGGTAGGGGTGCTGATGATACTAACCAAGTGAAGGTAAAAAGGAAAGTTGTACCTATTGCAGCACCTAAGAATAAAGCAAAGATAGTAGAGGTAGTTGTTCCCATTCCTCAGAAGGGAGAGGAATCTCCTCTCAAAGACAAATCTGGTTTCACAAAGGATAAATTTGTCACTATCTTTGAAGAAGACATGAACAACCAAAAGTATGTTCCAATTGATATGTCCAAATTGCTTTCACAGATCACTGTCAAGGTTCCACTTTTGGAAATGATGAGAATAGAAGAACATAAGGTCAAGGCCTTGAATTGGGTGAATGGTGTTTCTTCTGCAGGAATCCAAGAGGTGAATAGAAATGACAAACATGTGGCTACCTTGGAAGACACACCTGACAGTAAGAGTGAAGAAATTTTGTCTAAGATTCCTCAAATCTTCTTGGATACAAATATTGTAAATAATGCATCAGGGATAGTTGATCCTTTCTTTTTGTCCCTTGTGATTGGTGGTAAAATATTGGAGAATTGCATGATAGATTCTAGAGCATCAAACACTGTCATGCTTGCAGAGATCATGAAATCATTAGGAATAAAGGTTGATACACCTCACAGGAGATGCCAAGCTATGGACTCAAGAGAAGTGCTAGTTATTGGTACCATCAAGGCTTTGCCTTATAAATTAGCTACATTTCCTAACAAATAGCTGACTATGAGTGTTCTTGTAGTTGACATTCCTCCTCAATATGGAATGTTGTTATCTAGAAAGTGGAGTGCCTCCATGGGAGGAAGTATTCAATGTGACTTGTCCTTTGCCACTTTTGACATTGAAGGAGAGAGTGTGAAGGTGTCAAGGGAAGCTAGGACCCCACATATGATTGAGGAAAATGAAAAGGATAGCATGAATTGTTTTGTTGACACTAACATTGGCTCATTCCAAGTCCAGAGGAATGAGATGTAGGAGAAGGTTAGGCCTATCCTTTTGACTGATGATGAGAGTAACATGGTAGAGGGTAGTGTCTTGTGGACATTATATTTTGATGGAGCAAGTTCTAGAGAAGGTGCTGGAGTAGGTGATAAATTGTGATATGACAAGCCCTACTAATTGGTTTGAGACAAGCATCAAAACATGGGATCAAACATCTTTGGGTGATTGGTGATTCTGAGTCAATAGTTTCTCAGATTAGATCAAAGTATGCATCTAAGAACCAAAGGCTGAAACAATATAGGAATGTTGTATGGGGTGAAATTGAATGTTCCAGTGCCTTTGGTATTGATTGGGTGGATAGAAGCCAAAACAGGATGGCAGATTTACTAGTAAACATAGCCTTAAGGCCAGAGGATGTTACCTTTGCAGGGATATCCAGAATTGAGTGTAAGTCTAGGCCTTCTATCCCAGATAATGTTGAAATTTGGCAAGTATTTTTTGATGATCAGGATATTTTGAGGTTCTTGCAGTGTGAGTCTCACTTTGATGGTCAGGAAATGGATTTCAGCACCTATGTAGACAACAAAGATGGAAAAGAAAGTGTTCTTTGGAAGGAAGTTTTGCAACTAAAGTCAAATAGGATCCCTAGGGGATTGGTTTCCCTTGAAAGGACATTTGATGATAAGGAGAGGGCTTGTGTTGCTAGAATTGTTGACAAGAAAAATGATTTGGAGGAAGTGAATCTAGGAACAAGCCAAGAACCAAAAATTATTTACATAGGTACATGTTTATCTCAAAGAACTAGAAGAAATCTGATTGATCTTCTCAAAAAATTCAGACATGTCTTTGCATGGTCTTATGAAGATTTGAAGGCATATAGAGAAGATCTCTTTCAACATGAGATACCATTGAAGGAAGGAACTAAACCATTTAAGCAAAAGTTGAGGCCTGTAAATCCTACTTTGGCACCAAAAATGCAAGATGAATTGAAGAATATGATGGATGCAGGAATCATAAGGCCTGTCAGACATTCCTCTTGGGTGTCAAACTTGGTTCCAGTTAGAAAAAAGAATGGTGACATTAGGCTTTGTGTTAATTTTAGAAATCTAAATGTTAATTCTTTGAAAGACAACTATGGTCTCCCTAATATGGAAAACATGCTGCAAAGAGTCACTCAATCAGAGTTGATGTCAATGATGGATGGCTTCTCTAGATATAATCAGGTCATGGTCAAGGAGTCAGAACAATTCAAGACTACATTCACAACTCCTTGGGGGACCTATGTGTATGTTAGGATGCCTTTTGTCTTGACAAATGCAGGAGCTACCTTTCAAAGAGCTATGGATGTGGCCTTTGTAGATTTCATAAACAAGTTCCTAGGAGTGTATCAGGATGATCTCATGGCATATTCAGAGAAGGAGGATCGACATTGTGAGCATCTTGAAAAGATTTTTATTAGAGCTCTGGAAAATGGAATTTCTTTGAATCCAAAGAAATGTTCTTTTGGTGTGGTGGAAGGCAAGCTGTTAGGACATATTGTGTCCAAGGATGGAGCGAGAGTTGATCCTGAAAGGGTCATAGCAATAGACAGAATTTCACCTCCAAGAAATGTTAAAGGTGTGCAATCTTTCTTTGGACAAGTAAATTTTCTTAGAAGGTTTGTTACTAACTTTGCAGAAATTTGTATTCCCATCTCTGGAATGTTGAAGAAAAATGCAAAAGTAGAATGGAATGGAGAAGCAACTGAGTCTTTCAAGAATATCAAACAGGCCATCAAGGATGCCCCTATTTTAAGAACCCCTGATTATGGTAAACCCATGCAAATTTTCTCCTTTGCTTCTTATCATACAATTGCATCAGTCTTATTACAAAAGAATTCAAAAGGGTATGAACAACCCATATTCTTTTTCAGAAAATCCTTACATGTAGTAGAACTAAAGTATGATATAGTTGAGAAACAGGCTTATGCCCTAGTCAAAGTAGTCAAGGCTTTTAGATGTTATCTTGTAGGAGCTAAGGTGGTTGCTTATGTTCCTAATGCTGTTGTCAAGGATATTCTAGTGCAACGGGAGGTCTCAGGTAAGAGATGTAGATGGATCAATAGGATCCAAGAATTCAACATAGACATTCAAATTACAAAATTGATAAGAGGCCTAGAACTTGCAAAATTGATGGCTCAGAGTAATTTGATTGAAAACCATGTGAACATGTTAGAGGAGGAAGAAAGGCCATATGTTTGTGATTTGGATTGTTGTGATTGGTACAGGGATGTCATCAATTACTTGTAAAAATTATTTCTTCCCCCTGACATGAGTGAAAATAAGAAAAGGACTATCAAGCTACAATCTGTGAGATATGCCATTATACATGGTGAGTTATGGTGGAAAAGCAATGAAGGTGTATTGCTAAAATGTGTAGACCAGGAAGGGTCTAAGTCTTTGTTAGAATCAATGCATCAAGGTGTGTGTGGAGGAAACTACATGGCAAAGACAACGGCTCACAAAATCCTTAGGTCTGGATTTTGGTGGCCTACTATCTTTAAGGACACACATCAATTTGTAAGGAAGTGTGATGCATGCCAAAGGTTTGCAGGTAAGCTAAAATTTGGTGGAAAATTACCACTCAAACCAGTCTCAGTTCAAGCCCCTTTTCAGTAGTGGGGTATTGATTTCATAGGTGAGATTCCAAACAAGTCTAGTGGTGGGAATTCCTACATATTAGTGGCAACAAACTATTTCACTAAATGGGTTGAAGCTATTCCCACTAGGAGGGCCACTAGTAAGGATGTTATTGATTTCATGATGCAAAACATTCTCACTAGGTTTGGATGTCTAGAAACAATAGTGGTACACAATGCAATGTGTTTTAGATCTCAGGAGTTTCATGATTTTTGTAAGAATTATGGGATACAGATTTCATTCTCTTCCCCATATCACCCACAGGGAAATGGCCAGGTTGAATCCACTAATAAAAGCTTGATAAAGATCCTCAAAAGAGTATTGGACAAGATTAAAAAATCATGGGACTCAAAACTTTGGTGGGCATTGTGGGCTGACAGAGTGACCATCAAGAAGGCCATAGGTTGTGCCCCATTTGATCTAGTCTATGGGATTGGAGCTAGGTTACCTCAGAACAATTTATTGCAAATGTATAAATTCATCTAGGCATATGATGAAGACTTAGATGATGAAATGAGACTAAGGATGGATGAGTTAATCCAGTTGGAGGAGGTAAGAAGAGATGCACATGAAAGAAATGAAACACTTCAGACACAATGTAAGAACTTATTTGATAAAGGAGCCACTCAAAGGATTTTTGGGGCTGGTGATCTTGTTCTAATGTGGAATGCCAGATTAGAGGATAAGGGAAGGCATGGAAAATTTGATCCTATCTAGTTAGGTCCTTATCTCATTGAAAGTAAATGGGGAGTTGATTCATATATTCTAAAAGATCTAACTGGTGGCACTTTGGAATTGCCTGTTCATGGACAATTCCTAAAGTTTTACTTCTCTTGAAGTATCTTTTTCCATGAGCAGTAGTTAGGATTCTTCCCTAGGTCTCTTAGGGTTTTTTTTGGTCTGAAGTTTTGAGGTCTTCTCTTCCAGTAGATTCTATTTTCTCATTTTATCTACAAGAGATACATGTCCCCAACTAGAGCAACTGTTAGTCCTTTTTTCTGTCATAGCAAAAATCTTTTGAAAATGGCCTCTTCCCTACAAGTGTTTTTGTAAAAGTGTCCTACCCCATGCTCTTCAATGTATCACCTTGCTCCAGTCCAAATTGCACGTGCTAAATTGCAAAATCCAGAAAGTTATTCAAGTTCTAAGGTCTGCAGGAAAATATTTTTAGAATCTACCACAGTGTCGAAAACCCACAGTGTTTTTAAAAATCCATGATGTTTTTGACCTTTTTGGCCTACATGAAAACCCTCATTATTTTTGCATCCTTATTTACCTTTGTGTCAATATCAAAAACCCTATGTGTTTTTGATCTTTCACCAAAAACTCTGTGTTTTTGACCTCACATTTATCCCTTTTGTCAGCACTCCTTGTTCCTCAATCTTAACTGCACAAGTCTGACTGGATGGTGGGGCCGGGTCTTCAAAGGTTTTATTGTGATTGGTTGTCGCATGATCACATGTTAGAATTTTTTGACATGCGATCATGCGATCACTTGCCACCTGTCTGCGTGGGTCCTAGTTCTTTACAGTTGCTTGGTGTAGTTAATGTTCAGATAGGATCTATGGTTGTCACTTGTTCACGTGGAAAAGTTGCATGAGGTTTATTTCGCACACTTTTGTGACAACTGTCCGATCCTCTAAAAGGTAAAGCTTCTTCTGGTTGGTCCGAGGTGGTGATGTGGCAGCCTAAGGTTGGCTGTCACATGATCGCATAGCCCAATTTTTGGCTATGCGATCATGCGACCGGTTGACATATGTCCCTAGGGCTCGGTAGCAGGTGATGGGGCATCTTCCAGATGCTAAGGTGGAAGTGTTCTATTGGATGTAGCGTAGAGATGTAGTGGTCTTATGGCCTTGTCGCATGATCACAAGGGCCATTTCCATGGCTTATGATCATGTGACAAACCCCTTGGTGTTAACTTCATGCGGTGGTGGTTATGCTAGCGGTTAAGGTTTTCATGTTGTCGCATGTTTGCGTAGCCCATTTTTGGGCTATGAAATCATGCGATAGGGTGCCACATGTCCCTGGGGCCCAGTGGCAGTTGTTTGGTGGTCCTATTGGCAGGTGGTGTTGTGGCAATCTCCAGTTGGTCCGAGCTGGCAGGATGATAGATTTGAACACGGGCCAAGGTTAGGGTATCTTGATAGTGGGAGGATTCCATGATTAACGGTTGTCATGTGATTACATGGAAACTTGCCGGTCCATGTGATCATGCGACCGACCGTTGATTTCTCCTTGCTGATGTTAGATTTTTAAGCTATGCAATCAAATTTTTAAGCCCGCGAGATGGAGAGGATCTACGGCGAGGACTTAATGTTGGTCTTAGTTTGATTTTTGGATCACTGATGCACTGTTAGATTCTCAGTGGTGACATGACAACTCATAGGGTGCATGTTAGTAGCTTGTCGCATGTTTGCATGAGCCAGTTTTCCAACTTGTGAACATGTGACAAACCCTATTGTGGTAGCGGCAGCATCGGCGGTTATGAAGAAGGTAATGGGAAGTGGTGTGTTGCATGTTTGCATAGCCCACTTCCAGGCTATGCGATCATGCGACAACTATTTGGCATCGCCATTGTGGAGTTAACCCAAGGTGTTTGGATGGGTTAAAAACACAAGCCCGCGAAATGCATGGTGACCGTTTGCTTTCATTTTTTAATCTCTAAGAACATTTCCTACGACTAGAAAGGACTGAAATTGATGACAAAAAGGGCCAGAGTTGGTAAAACTAATTTTCTCCACCACTCCAGTGTGTTCCAGGGTGTTAGATGATTGCAAAAGAGGAGTGTCTTGCCATAGGGGAGAAAATGAAATGTACCAAAAGCAGTTGCAGGGTCACTTCTAGTTTGTATTTTGTATATTTTTGATTGATCTTCGGTGCCTTTCAGAGATTCTTTCATGATTAAAGATCAAGTGTTAATTGCTTGTAGGGTTCAGTGTTTTTCCCTCCGAATTGTGATAAATTGTTTTGAATTTTGATTTGATTGTTTTGGTGGGTGAAACTTTAGCCCTAGCTGTCCATAGCTTGTTGCAACCTATTTTGGGTTTTCAAGGTAGCTAGTGGTATAAATTGTCAAATTTTTGACTTTGTAGGTGTTCCAGCTTTGAAGTTCTGAAGTGTTCCTAGTCCTGGATCCAAGATTGTAACACTTTTGCATTCGATATTCTGTTGATGATAAAGAAAAATTTGCAGGTCTAAGCTGTAATTTGCAAGCTTGAATCCTCTGGATTGATTGTTTATACTTAAGGATTCTTCATACTTAATACCAATACATGACTCTTATCTCTCCTTTGTGTCAACTTAGATAGATTCTGAACTTTCTAGTCCTCTGCATATTGTTATATGTATATGTATCCATTCTTGAGTTCTAATCCAGGATTAGATGAAATGATGCTTTAGATGGGACATAGATCTATCTTATTGTCTATGTAAGGATATCTCATAAGTAGTAAAGGGGATTGCAGGTGTGTTTATGGCTTGGAATCTCAGCTATTGTCTGGTGTGTGTAGGATTCATGTTCTAGGAGATCTTGCCCAATGGATGAGGCACTAGCCTAAATGAGTATCTCTTTATCAAAAAATACTGATTGTTGTTGTTATGATCCTAAAAGCATAAGTTAAGAACCATCCTTTTAAGTTTTCAGTATTTGGTTGTATGTGGTTCTACCCATAGTAATGGAGAGTCAATGAGTGTGTGGTTAACACTTAGTACTTTCTTACTATCCTATTATCTGTTATTCAAACCTAGTTCTTGGTGTATGAAGTATATTTTATACTAGGTTAGGTGCACCCGCCTTGGTTTTGCAGAGCCAGAAGTAGAAGAGGGCATATTAAGTTCCTATAGTTGGTCCAGTTACCCTAAGACCTCATAACATTTTGGAGTTAACCATTCCTAAAATCCATCTGAGGGTATATTGGCAGCCTATTAGAGCATAAGTGTCATTTTGGACACCAACAGGAGCTTCATTCTCTTCTTCTCTATGGTCACACATTTGTCTGGTAAGTTTAATCCTTCATTTGCATGTGCTCGTAGCTTGTTTTCTTTTATCTGCCAGTTTCTTTTTTAAATAATCTGTAACTTGCTTGTTTTCTTGTATCTGCTTGTTTTCTTGTGTATTTTATCAAACATATAACCTTTGGATTCCATGTGTGAGGATTTTATGATGCCATATTCCATCCCCCATAGGGTTTAGATGAAGTCTCTATTTATGACCTCTGTGACTGGATCATAACCCAAGCATTTGATCAAATAAACAAGTATTGCCCACTATGCAGTTGTGGGTTTTATGTATATATATATACCCATTGTTTCAACCCAACAATGGAAAATGGGGAATCTCTTCTTCCTAGAGGGTAAAGAAGTTGGTAGGGTGGGTTGCTTTAAAGCTTTGATTAGTCTTTAGGCTTCCCATTGATTCCTATACAAGGATTTGGAGGCTTTCATTATCTATTTAAACTTATCATGATGCATAGGTCTCATTCAAGGTTTTTTATATTCATGTATTTATTGGCCCTCATTCAACATTACAGTGCCCATATGCGACCACTTATTTCCTCACATGAATATCTTACTGCCCCTATACCTACCCATCTCCTTCAAATAAATAACCAGTACAAAACTTAATCCTGAAATTTAGTATAGGTTAAGTAGAAAAAAAAAAGACAAAAAAATATTGAGTTTTTATTTAAATATCGTAGCCATAGAAAGTGGATATGGGACAATATATGTATGTGTGTATCTATATTAGCTATTATTTTTATGCTTAGGCTAATCTGTGTTAGGTTTTCCATCAAGAAGTTGAAGTTACTACATGATTTATAGTTTTTTTATATGCTTTGCTACTAGATTCTACAGGGACCTTGGCCTAACCCAGGCCAATATGGACCACATGCCTATCGTTGTCCAAGTATGGCCTAGATTCAACCAAGGTCCTACCACGAACATGTAGAATCAGCCCAAGAACATTGTGAACATACCTAGGCTATATCCATAGGTCCCAGGTAGGACCGTGCATGAACAAAGGCAAAAAAATTGAGATAACCTGCATGTATCACAAAAAAAACACAAAATTAAAAGCCTTAGTAGCCAACTTTCCTAGGTCATCTTTTAGTATGAGGGGCAATAAGCTGCTATACGAGACTTTCATAGCACACTACTGGTAATGGAACTAGCATTGTTTGTGAACCAGTTGATGAAGTAGATGATTTCAATGAAGAGAAACATTATGATTAGTATGGTTTCTCTATATGTAGTTGCATTAACCATTTTAATTTCTCTTCAATTTTGTAGATTGTGTGCATACAAGTCACAACACACACATCCTTCTAACTGCACCCTAAAAATCCTATGTAGGAAGTTTTTGCCCCTCCTCCTCAGTCAAACCCAACTATAAAAATAATAAATGAACCAAAAGTGGTATCATAGGTTATGTGATATTAGTTCAATAGTAGTTTCTCTTTGATTGGTGTGTCTAACTACACATACCACACCACAAAACTTGTATAATTAATAATAAACTTTCATTTTCCTCATAAAAGATAGGCAAACTATTTCTAATACTAGTATGGATAGGGCTAAAAAATATGGGCACTATTTTGAATTTCATAGATTCTACTACATTTATGTTGTACCTATTTTTTTTTTTAAATGCAATATAAGAGATATCATGTCCCTTCAATAAGGAACATGAACAGTATCCCACCAATGGAAGCAGATTCCCATGCTTGATTTTTCCTAAGGTCCCCATTTCTATGAAAAATTCCCTCTCACCATGTATTGTATCTTTTTCAAGCCTTTTTATATCCATTGTCCTTCCACAAGGAAAAGTGGCTTTGTAAATTGTACCAAAGCCACCTTCTCCAATGATATTAAGCAACAACTCTAATTCTCATATCTAATGTGTCAATCTTATTAAGCAATGTACAACCATGGACATCTTATTGCTTAATATGTCCATACCAAAAGAACTTGGAAACTGCACTATTATAGTAGAGTTGTTGCTTAATAACAACCAACTTTAGATATGACAATTAAGCAATAAGATGTCTTATAACAACTAGAGATGTTACTTAAGATGTCTTAGTGCAACAACTCTACTATAACTTGGCAATCTTATTAAGAAATAAAAACCAACTTTAGAATTGTACCAAGCTCATATCTAATGTCTCAATCTTATTCCAGATTGTGCTCTGTGAGATAAATCCAACAATTTTGCCATTGAGCTTATTTTGTTGCACATACAAGCCAACGAGGCCTACCAAGTTTGCAAGGGACTAGGGAAATCCACCATACAACTCATTATTGCTGACATCAAAGTGAGAAAGACCAACTAACTATCTAATTGTATCAGGAATCTGACCATATAATCTGTTACCACTAAGATTTAGTTTAATTAACCTAGTCAAGTCTCCAAGCTCCTTAGGAATCATGCTACTGAGTTGATTGTTGCCTAAGGCCATGTGTTGAATATTTTTGCATAAGCTAATCTCCACTGGGATTTTACCTACCAAATTATTATAAGACAAACTCAGCATATATAGGTTTGTAAGACCACTGAGGAAGTTGGGTATTCTTCCTAAAAGTTGGTTGTTATTAAGAAATAACTCTACTATAACAGTGCAGTTGCCAAGCTCTTCTGGTATGGGCCCTAAAAGTTGATTCCAAGATAGATCAAACATTCCTCAGTACTATAGGTAGATGCTAGATGGGACTGTGTGCTGCTTGAAGCCCAGTGAAATTTTAATAGGAATGGGCCCTGAAAGATAATTATGAGAAAGCACTAAACTCTCTAGTTGCACTAGTTTTCCTATATCCTTGGGGATTGATCCATTTAGATGATTGGATCCCAGGTTCAAAGTTGATAAACCACTACACTCAAATAACTCTGAGGGAATGTGACCATCCAAACTATTACCATTTAAAAAAAGTATTAACAAGATTGTCAATTTTCCAATTTCTTTTGGTAGTTTTCCTTCTAACATATTCCCATCAAGAATCAAATGTTTCAATGTCCTGTAATTTCCCACTTCAGGAGGGAGATAGCTTTGAAGAAATTTGTACCTAGAAGTGAATTCCATGAGGCTTGTTGAATTCCATATCTCATCAGGTATTGTACTACTAAAATTGTTGAAGTCTAGGTTTAAAACCTTGATAGAAATCTTCCTCCCCAAGTATGCAGGTATTCTCCCTATAATTTGATTTCATGTCATGCTCAAGCTTGTCAAATTTTTGCAGTTGATAAATGTACTATCAAGAGTCCCCTGAAACATATTGAGCTCTAAATTAATCACTGCAAGCATCTTTGCATTGCAAAGCTTTGAAGGAATGTACCCAGTCAATTGATTGTGGGCCAGTTCCAATTGGGTTATTGAGGAGCAATTCCCAAGCTCTGGAGGAATATGCCCTATAAATTGATTTGAAGAAAGCATAATTTTCTCTTCTTTCATCCATGTTCCCAACCAAGATGGTAGATGCCCACTTAATTTATTCATCTCTACAAAAAATAAAACAACATAGTTTAGATCTACAAGAGTTTCAAGAAGAGAACCTGTGAGAGAATTCAATGATAAACCAATAGAAACTAGGTTTTTACATTGAGCTAGCTCTGCGGGGATTGAGCCATTTAGGTTAGCATTTCCAAGGCCCAAATATGTAAGATTTTGGATTTTACCAATGGATTTTGGGATGGAAATAGATAGAGGATTGTTTGATAGGCATAGTTTTTTCTAAACTTCCTAACATTCCAATTTCTTCAGGGATGGGTCCTTGAAGCAAACAAGAAGGTGAGTTAAGATTTACTAGATTTACAAGATTGCCTATTTCTGATGGCAGGGGACCAGATATATTGTTGAATCCCAAGTTGAAGTCTATTAACATCACCATACCTCCAATATCTAGAGGAATCCTTCCTAAAAGAGAGTTATTATTTATCCTCAAATATTACAATTTTTTTAGCTTACCAATTTCAAGAGGAAGATCTTCAGATAGTGACCCTTCACTAATGTCAAGCATTGAGAGTTTTGTTAGATTACCAAACTATGGTGGTATTAGGCCTATAAATTTGTTCCCTTCCAACTGAAGGGATTCTAGGGTCCACAATTTTGCAAGCTCAATTAGGATTTCTCCTTCGAAGAAATTATAGCTCAAATCTAGGGATTCAAGGGTCCACAATCATCTTTGTTCATCCCTTCCTTTGAATCTTCAAAAAGTGCAATTTTCCATAGAATTTCCCTATGTATCCTACCAATATCCAAGAGTACATCTCTGCATCCATTTTCAAATTCTGGCATAAGTGCTACCAACCATTGATTCTCTCTTGTAGCATCAGCCAGAAACACAAAAAATTGTAGCACAAACAAGCACCAAAAGACTTTCTAGTTCAATCCATTTTCTACAGCTAATAAGTTGGTTCCAGCAACAGGATCCTATTCATCAATTATATCCCTTAGATGACCCCTAAGACATTCACAATACACATGTGCAAGAACATTTGAGTGTTGGTGAGTGAAGACTTTGGAAACTACCACCATGTGAACAGCTACAATCATCCCATTAGGAGATAATGGAATGCCTGGAAGTGTTAGAAAACTCATGGGTGCTTTAATGCCCTTCTTCTCAACAAATATTCTACAAATATCAGAAGTTTTTAATGCTTGATGCACAAAAACCATTGCATGGGAAATGCATAACTATAGAAAATTCTCATTGGTCATATTCTGAGCAATTGTACCAGTGACTGCAACCCCTACATTATGCTTATCCTCAAAATTTGTTTCCATAGGGACAGGACAATCCTTCATCTCTTTTAATTCCAGACCTACTATTTCCATTGTAGCAATTTTCTTGAGAATTTCAATGATAACATCTACACCAGGTCCCCTTAAAGATGGAACATGGAACATTAACTCTTCCATTGCATTAGCCAAAGGAGAAACCCCTTCATTCAGTGATAAAAAATACTTCCTTGATGTGAAGACACCTACAAGAAACTGTAAAGCATTTCTTTCAGTAATTGTCTGCAACCCAGCATTGTTCAGGCATAGAGCATCCAAACCATTAGGCATGTAGCAAAGTTCTTTTGAAGAAGGCAATAACAAGTCTTCTAAAATAGCATCCAAAAAAGAAGTGGGAAGTCCTACTACATGAAGCATTGGGAAACAAGTTGGATCTTTATGAATAAGTTCATTCATGAATGTCCTCATTTGTGACAACAAAGAGATGTCCTCATTTTGTGGCATCCATCCTTTGTCTATGCAATTTCACCTAGATTTGTTATTTGAAATAGAGATATTTCCTCATTTGTGGCAATAAAGAGGATACCTTTGAGGGAAATGCTACAATCCCTTAATTTCCCTCAAAGGTATCCTCTTTGTTGTCACAAATGAGGACATCTCTCTATTTCTTGGTGCAAGCTATGTTTGGTATTAAGTTTTTAGTGATGTGCTTTGGAAAAAGAAATGCATGTGTAGGGGGAAGTTCTTAAGTCCTTGTTTAATAGTGATTGACACAATTCTCTTTTTACAGTCACAGTCACTATTAAACATGTTCATATATTATAGTAATATCCTCATACATTCACCTAACTTCTATTGAATGCATTGAGGGTATCTTGGTCCCTGTCCCATGTGTTAATACTTGTTTAACAGTGACTGTGACTATAAAAGGAGAACTGTATCCTTTTTACTTTGAAGTTTTTATAATGTTTCTCATGTGATCAAATATCATTAAGTCCTTGTTTAACAGTTATTGTCACAGTTCTCTTTTTACAGTCATAGTCACTAGTTCTTTCATTATAGTTGGGTGTTTTGTTATGTTGTTTGGTGACTGTTTTGTTGGTATGTTTAGGTAATTGAAGGATCTCATTGATGATATTGAAATTGAAGGATAGTTTATCAGGAGGAGAAGACTCATGCCTATTTTTTTAGTTGTTCTTGCCACCCTTGTTGCAACCATAGTAGTGTCTACAAAAGAAGGTAGTCAAAATATGCATAAGCGCAAAAGAGATGTAATTCCTTTTTATAAGTGTATTAGCAACTCCAATGAGATAGATTGCTTTGACCAAATACGCATGAGTAGATGATCCTTCTTTAAACTAGCCACTATTTTAAGGCAAAAAGGAAGCATCAGAGATATCGAAATCCTCACGTTAGAAGAAAAATTAGTCATGTTCCTCCATACCCTTGGCCACAATCTGAGGAATCGTAAGATTGCCCATAACTTTGGGCACTCCGGAGAGATGGTAAGTCGATACTTCCACAAGGTCTTGATGGCTATCTTAGTACTCCATGCAAATTATTTTATATCCCCTGGTCCAAACATTCCTCAGAAAATCAGTGGGAAGAACTGTTTTGATCCATACTTCAAGGTATATCTCCCAGTGGTTCAATTTTGTTTGATTGAGTTAGGTTCCTATTATCGCGTGTTCATTAGATTATGATTTTTCTGACTATAGGACTGTGTGGGAGAAATTGATGGATCCCATATACCAGTCACTATGGATGTCAACATACAAGCTAAATATCATGATAGAAAAGGCAACTTGTCATAGAATGTTATGGGAGTGTGTTCATTTGATTATAAGATTCAATACATCCTTTCCGGTTGGTAAGGGTCTTCTACAAATAGTCATGTTCTAGCTTTAGCTCTATCTAGAGAGGGTCCACTGGTAGTTCCCCCAGGTATGTAAAATATGATTATATAGTGAAGCATACGAAAAATAAGACAATGTTATAACAATGAAATTTTGTTTTATTTAGGTAAATATTATTTGGTTGATGTTGGATATCCAAATGTACCAGGATTTCTTATGCCTTATCGGTGCACACGCTACCACCTAAAGGATTTTTCAAGAGAAAACCCAATAAACACCCCATAATATTTGTTTAATCATCGACACTCCTCACTCAGGAATGTAATAGAGTGTACATTTGGAATTTTTAAGCAGCATTTTCCTATCTTGAAGCATGCAACATCTTATCAAATCAAGACACAAAAAATATTGTTTTGGCATGTTGCATACTTCACAACTTCATTACGATAGAGGACGGCCTTCTATCCAAGGTAGAATTTGAAGAGGAAGATGGTCATGATCAGATAGATGTACCAGTGCTTGAGACATATGGGTTGAGCTAGTGTGAAAGAGATGATTGGGGGAAATTTTGAGATGAAATAGTAGGAAGGATGTGGGAAGACTATAGATCTCAATCTTAGTCAATTGAATAACTACTATGGTAGTGTTTAAAATTTAATGTTAGATTTCATAAATTTCACTAATTGATATTATATATTAAAATCCATAATGACATATTTAGTGTTGTCATGTTATATTCAATGTTGTTATATTCAATGTTGTCATTTTATATTTAATATTGTCATGTTATGTTTAATGTTGTTATATTTAATGTTTACATCTACGTATATGCCTCTTTGCATCTATTTACATTGCAAGTGACCTATCGTCCCTAACTTAGATTTAGATCTGATCATCAACATTGTGTTATGACATACTATAGCGTTATCATGTTATATTCAATGTTTTTATATTTAATGTTGTCATGTTATATTTAATATTGTCATGTTATGTTTAATGTTATTATATTTAATGTTTACATCTACGTATATGCCTCTTTGCATCTATTTACATTGCAATTGATCTTTCCTCCCTAACTTAGATTTAGATCTAATCATCAACATTGTGTTATGACATATTTAGTGCTATCAAAAGAAGTGGGCAATCTCATGTTTTTGTGTGTGCCTCGGGTATGTCTTACATGAATCTATTGATGAACATGGATGCTGACGTTCAAGTGACCCATCCAACTTCTTCTTGCAAGAAGGTTTTCTGGACCAAAGAAATGGAACACAAGTTTCTAGACTTGCTACAGGAGCAAGTGCAACTTGGAAAAAAAGCTGAAGGGGGTTTCAAAAAAGAAGCTTTGACCACCATTGAAAGGAGGTTCAATGTAGAGTTGAAAATGAACCTATCAAAGGATAACTTCAAAAACAAGCTCAAAACTTGGAAGCAAGGGTATAGAGTAATGAAAGACTTGAGGAATACAAGTGGTTTAGCATGGAATGAGAGTACTCAAACTATGGATGATGATGATAGTGTTTGGGATGAGTTATTGAAGGTAACATGGTCTTAAAATCTCTTTTTAAGTTGAATATATCTTTTTTACTAATGAAAGACAAATAATGAATTCAATTATTATGCCATCATACAAAGAAAGGAATTTTAAAATGCTAGAATGTATAAGAGGCAGTCATTTCAATACTATAATGAATTATCTTGTATTGTTGGGAATGACATAGCTGAGGGCAGTGCAGCTGCACCAGCTCAAGAGACAGAGGAAGATTTCAATGATGAGGAAGATTTCACTTATCATGGTATGGATACTGCATCTTTTTAGACTGCTACTAATTTTGCTAATGATGGTATAAATACACCTACATCAAACCAATCTAGTGCAAGCGGTAGAGACAACCCTTCAGCATCGTCAAGGAGGCAAAAGAGGAAGAGGGGAAGCATGGTAGGTTCATTGGATTTGATTTGCGAAGTGATAAAAGATCTATCTGCGGGCATTACAGTAGGCCTTACAGAGCCTCTGAAAGTGGATAGATCATCTACTTTGAAAAATGTAGTGGATGTGTATAAAGCACTTAAAGAAATCCCTAGCCTTAGCATAGGTACTATGCTTGATGCATATGATAAATTTTTGCATGATCCTACAGTAGCCATAGGGTTCTTGACAATGAATGAAGAGGAGAGAGTCACATATATTATATAGAAGTTTGGAGGACTCTAGTTAGGATGCAAAATCTTTTGATACAATTGTGTATTTATTTCATCCATGTTTCAAATTATAACTATTATTTCATATTAAAACAATGTTCATATGAATTTTGTGAATTTTGAATGCTTTGTGGTTGTATGACTTGTATGACTCAATGGATTTAATGAGAATTATTGATTATTTTGAGGCTTGATGCCCTTATTCTCTACCTCCTAAAATTCTTGAACTCTCATACCATCAGTAGGTACCGATTTGTGAGGATTGTTCTAGTTTAAAGACTCTATATTGTTGTTGTATCTGGTTGCTTGCTAGTCGCATGATGTTGGATTTTGAATGATGTATTGAGAGTCATTGATGTTTCTATATCCTATGATCACTAAGTATTAATATATTAGGTTGATTTGAAAACTTATTACTACTATATGGAACCACTGGTTACTGACAATTGAGATCCTATTTACTCATGGATGGAAACTGCATATATCAATAGCTAGTGAACTAGACATAATTCTTATTTGTTGGACTATGTTTTTCTTTGTTTTGTATCCTTTGAAGAGACCTTAAGTTGGACACTTTTTTTCATTGGAAACCCTCTTTATGAAGGCCTTGTAGTTGACTAATTCTAGCTCAAGTATAGTTAAACTGTCCTTGCTGCCCTAGAATGACATCTTTGTTCAAAGGTGATCAGTTGTATTTAACACTAGTTTTAGCTATATGCCACTTTCATCAAGACATGTCAAACATGTTTAGAGTGTCACCACTATCAATTTTGAAGGTGTTTTGATGAAGGGTACTCCCCTTAATACAACAAACACATAACAGAAATAGAGAAACAACAACCATATGCAAGAACAGAAAATTTGCTTCTTATTATCTCCACAAATGTGGAATTACAAACTTTTAGAATTACAATATGCAAAGCCACATGGGCATTCCCTTACAATATTCTATAGGACAAAGCCTCAAATCAATACCCAGCTCTACTACCTAGAACCACACTAGGTAACACTATGGGCCTTCTTTATATAGGCATTTTCCACCGCTCAAGAAGGTTCCAAAAATTTAGCCCTTAGGGCTGACCAACTTAGATTTACTTTATTTTTCAATTTATTACATCAAAGTTGGCTCAAAATAACTTTTGAAACCTGAACAAAAATTTTGAAGGAAATTATTTTCCGCCATTTCAAGTGGCCCAACTTCCAGAGACCATAAGTCATCACCGGTTGACCTAATTGACTATTATAACTCCATTTCGGAAAGGCCACGAAGCACTCTACAGGCTTGACTCATGCAAGTGCCTGTCACCCAAATTTTTGACCTCATCTAAGGCCTCTAAAGCCTTCAAAACTGAGTTCAAAGTTTTTGTACCCTACTGCCAATACCGAAAATCTTCAATATCTTCAAAATTAGACCCGATCTAGCCATGAAACTTTACTGGTAGGCTGATATGACTGAGATGAACCTCCACATGTAAAATTAGAACATTCTGAGATTATATGACCAACTTACTAAAAATAGCAAGTTTCCATAAATAGTAGCTCTGCACAAGATAGCCCTTATTGAATACAAAAACAAAAATATTTTTGGGTGATGCAAGATTGCTCTTACACCCAGGATGCTCTTGCATCACATTTTGAGCCATCTTTCAGATATCACATTGCCATTTCCAAATGACCTCATGAATATCATCAAAAACCATTGATTGCAAACATTTTTTAAGTACTTGAATCTACAATAGAACAATAGTGGTGAATGTAGGATTATTATAATCATATGATTATATGTTATAATATTTATGTAATAAATGTAGTAAAGATGGTGTGGTGCATTATTGATATAGGCCCAATGGCTCTTGTCAATATTCCAAACTATCAATGTGGTTGTGGGCAATGCGTGTTGAAGAGTTCACAGACACAGAGCAACCCTGGATGACAATTTTGGTGCTGCCCAAATAGAAAAAAGGTTGCTAATGTGTATATATTTAATGTTTGTAATGTAAATATTATTCATTATATTATAAGAACTAATGTATATTGGGCATCATAGGGAAATAATGGTTGTCAATACTTTAGTTGGGTCAATGAAAACTCATCTGCATCTATTCGCCTATCTCCACTTATCTGCGATGAAGGATTTGAGTGCAAAACATGTCAGGCTAGGGAAAATGCCAAAATTATATTATTACGATGCCTTCTTTGTATTGCAATCACATATCTTTGTTGTGACCATATGCGGAGATGAGCTCAAGAATTAGTCAGTTTAGTATTTTCATATTGTAACTAATATTTTAATATGGATATGGCGTAACTTCTCTTTACCTCAAGTGTGCATATATATGGTTTACATCTTTTTTTACAATAATTCTTCATGTTTATGGCTCATGTGAGCCCCAATCTGCTATTAGTCACATGATTTAATGTATAGTGTTTTCTTGGTTATTGCTTTGTATAATTCTAACCTAGGTTTGTAGAGAAATTTTGAGGTTAACAGAGATATATCATGTATGAACTCATTTAATTGGTCGTGTTTTGATCCTGACAAGCATGGATCATTTAGGTAAGAATCAAAGGAGGTCATAGAAGGTAATAATAATTAATAAGATTTTTTTTAAAAACTCATACAAAAGTTAGCAGTTGAATGTACTTCATTAGGGGTTACAATTTATATGTTTTTTTTCATTAAAATATTACAGGGATTGGTGTACTAAAAAAAGCACAAAGTAGTTGTATGCTCTATGTATGTAGTGTCCACAGACAAAAACAAGAGTTTGGGCATGAGAGAATGTCAAAGACTCATCAGACTATAAATTTATAACATTGTATCTGCATTATGTAAATGACGAATGCCTCATTAAAGTTGTAATTTCATATCTACATTATGTAATGAGGAATGCCTCATCTATTTAATTGTAATCTTATTAAGTTTTCTTTTTTGGGGCTAGACCAGAGGTTTTCTCCACCCAACTCTTTCCTATTGGTGCTCCTATTGAGCTAGTTGGCAACATTTTGAAAAAAATAATTAATAAAATGAATGGTTTGTTTATAATGATGACCTATGTATTTTGGAGTTTGTTAATTTATAATTTTGTATAGGAAAAAAAAAATTTAAAAAAAAGTTACACAAAATGTTAAAATTTTATTTCAAAATCCAATTATTATTTATCAGTATTACAGGCCCCGAATTCTATTCTTGTTCAAATTGAAAAATTGATTAGAGAATTCCTCTAGATAGCAAACATGCCCAGACAAAAAAAAGATTCCTCTTATTTCTTTATCAAACATGAATCCTCCCCTTTAGCTGGGGGTGTAGGCCTTCACAATTTATCTAATAGAAATCTGGCATTTGGGGGTAAACTAGTTTGGAAAATGTATTCCCAGCCTTCTATTAAGTGGTGTCAATTAATGCAACAAAAGTAGCTAGATAGTTCGGACCCAGCTAGGATTATTTTAGCCCTTGATCCTCCCAAAGGCTTTGCTATTTGGAATTTCATCTTAAACTCTAGGTATATTGTAACATCTTATGTTTCATGGGAGGTTCATAATGGTGAGTCCGTCAATTTCTGGCTTGACTCTTGGAATGGTCTGGCCCCTCTTAACACATTACCCATGTTCCAAGATGTGTGGTAAGTTGCATCTTCTCTTTGGGGAGATAGATTGTTGAATTATGTTTCTGCTGTACACATTCATTCAGGCAAAGTTATGTGGAAAGATTTTCATGATTTACCAATTGACCCTTTGGTTGCATCCGGTATAAATCTTTACTTTTTTTATAGGATAGTGTTTCTTTCTAAGATTCTTGATCATCTCATCTGGGCTCTTGCAGCAGATGGTAGTTATTATGTTAAGCTTGGATATAACTTGGCCCAGTCAATCCAAGGTATGGTAGGTCGATCTAGAGCCTGTAAATTTTGTTGGCATTCTATTGTTCTTCCTAAGGCTGGCTATTTTGCTTGGTTAGTACTCAAAAAAAGAGTCTTGACTAGTGAAAGGTTAGTCAGGCTAAACATTGCGGGACCATTTGTCTATTTTATTTGTCATCAGGAGATAGAATCCATTGATCACCTCTTTCTTAATTGTCCACTTGCACAACTTTGTTGGTAGTTTTTTATGCAAAAATTATCTTTGTTCATGCATCTTCCTATGATAGTGTGGGATTTGTTCTAGTCATGGCCTATCCTCTATCATAAGTCTATGTTTTCATGTCTATGGATATGCATCCCTACAATGGTTTTATGGTCTATTTGGTGGGAGAGGAATAAAATAATTTTTAGAAATCAGCCCTCTTCCTTTCAATTTGTTACTCTCACTCTTAAAAAATCTATTGTGGAAGTCACTAATGCCTACTTGGTTAAATTTAATGGTGTCTGTATTTTTTTGCCATGGGATTCTCTTGTATCTAAGAGTTCGGCGTTATTGGTGTTTCCTTCTCTTCCCTTCCTACTATTCCATCATGATAGATCACTTCTAAGATCTCAAGTTAAATGATTACCCCCTCAATCAAGCTTTCATAAGCTTAACTTTGATGGGTCTTCTAGGGGGAATTCTGGTATCTCTAGTATTGGTTTTGTGATCTGGAATCATTGAGGTTCTCCTCTTTTCTTTGAAGCCTCTCCCATCCCTCTTGGAACTAATAATTTAGTTGAAGCTTATGCTCTTCTTCATGGATTAGTTGCTGCTAAAAAATTAGATATTAAGCATCTTCATGTTGAAGGTGATTCCTCTGTGATTATTAATTCATGTATATCCAGGTGATCTTTGTCTTGGCATATTCATTATGTTCTTCAAAAAATTTGGTCTCTATTGGATTCATTCCCCCAATGTTACATTTCTCATACTTATAGAGAAGGAAATAATTTGGCTGATCATTTAGCAAATTTAGGGGTCAAAGGTCACAATATTTATTTTCCTTCTTCTATGGTCTCTCCAGATTCACACCCTTCAATTTTTAATCTCATCACCCTTGAATCAATCTCATAAGATTGTTCATTGGGAGGTTTAATTCCCTATCTCATTTTGTCTAATCATGCAGGTTTCTCATCTTTCTTCATAGTTGAGCTAAGCTTGTAATTATGTTGTTTGTATCTATGGTTATCTGTCTACTTCATAGGAGGAAGGTTGAAGTTATCATGCTTTTATGATTATGCATTTCTTCATAGTTTTGGAGGTCCTATTTATGATTACCTTTGTTCTATGTTATATTCTTTCACATCATCCTTTGTACTTGGTTTAGGTCTTTTCACCCTTTACGGGATCATGATGCCAACTTTTAAAAAGGCTTTGTTTATTCGTATCTTTAATTCCAGTATGTTTTTTTAAATTTCTCACATGATTCTAACTTCCTATTGGATTGGCACTCATTATGGATTAATTATAAAGGATGTTGTGTCAATTCAGATTTTTATTCATGCAGGGTGATTTTATATTTCACGTGATTCTTAGATTGTGGGAATTTATTGTTTCATCATATATTATAATGGTTTTTTGAAGCCTTCACTTATATTCATTTTCTCTTTGTATGACAGAATGTTTGGTATTTAACTCCCATTTTTATTTATAATGAGCTATGTCATGATTACTTTATTTCGCACGAATCTTGTTTTCACTTGCTATTTATGGAGATTTTACTGTTCCTTTCTATGGCCCTTGTCAAAGCTTTCTTTGTTCATATCCTCCTCATGGCTTCTCATATATCTGGTTCTCAATTTGCTGATGAGTTTAAGCCCCTTAATTTGAGAGTGTCTCTGCTTCAGGATGACTTGGAGCTTCCATTTGAGACTAGAATTTTTGATGAATTCCTTGATTCAATGTTCATAGTTCATTGTCTAAAATATCAAAGGTGTATTCATCAGTTGATTGGAGAAGCTATCATGTCACCGCGCTTCAAATGGCTTGTTTTTCCTTCTCAAATTATCTCTATCTTTTGTTCGGTTTTCCTTGATCTTTCGAAATCATGGTCTTTTATTTTTCATTTAGCAAATTGGATTCTCCTTCCTAAGTTTGTTCAGAATAATAAGTTGCTTCTTGCAATACAGAGGTATAATTTATGGCAAGGGGAGGCAGTCGTGGGTGGAATTTTTTCATGCCACCTTCTTTTGTCTTCAGATAAATATGCATTGATGCTGGGGGCGATAAAGGATTGTATTGCTTCATCCTCCATTATTTTGTTGGACATTATGCTTAACAGGAATTTAGTGGATGATGTGTTTCATGGGAAAGCATTTGCTAAAACCTATGCTATACTTGGTCTTCTAGACCATTCTAAAGCAATTATTAATTCTAACATTAATCCATGTTTGGCTCCCTCTATTTTGAATAGATGTGAACTTAATTCGGCTGCCAACTCTTCAGATGAACCCTTGCAATCTGCACATTGCTTTGTAGACGTGCCCTCTTCATCTCACCATTTAAGCCCTGCTCAACCGGATTCATTTATTCATAGGGAAGCTGATAGGATTTGGAGTTCATTGTTCTTTTTGTTGACTAGTGTTGAGGATCCCCAGTTGGGTGGATGAATCTTTTTGTTCTTTATGGTTTGATATCAGCCTTAGATGTTTATGGTTTTTGTTCATGATCTGCAATATGGCTTCAGGGATGAATCTTTCGGGCTTCTGAAAAATTTGGAGAGAATTTTTCTCACCTTTAATTTTGTTACTTATACTTAGTCAACACATCTTGTCTATATTTTATTGTAAATAAGGTTTAGATTTTTTCATATATCCAACCTTATAGCTCTTATACATTCTGGGAGAATATTGTACATCTTATCTATTTGTATTAAGCCTTTAATTGGCTCAGTGGGTAGATTTAGGGTAAACTTACTTATAGTTCCTTTGTAAGGAAAACTTCAAAATATTTGCAAATCCTTTTTCTTTTTGTATTATGGGTAACGAACGAAGTTTTTCTTCACTGGTTCTTTTCTCCGCGAGCCCTTTTGAACTAGTTTTTTATTAATATAAATATAAAAATTTCACCAAAAATAAATAAAAATTTATTTCAAAATATTATAAAATCAACCTTAAATAAAATAAATATTCAAAAACTCCTACATAATGTGAAAAACATAATTAAATTTGAAAAAATAAAAAATTGTTTATATTCAAAGAAATTAAATAATAAAATAAATCTATATTCAATAAATATTCCAATTCCAAATTGTGGCACCCAAACACAGAAAATGCATCTTCTCAATCATCTTCCAGGTGAACCAAATGGTTCCAACACATATTCTGAAAATCATTTTGAGGATATGTATCTTCCAAAATTACAACATATTCCAAAATTGACTATATCTAGCATTTTGTATTCCAGCACCCAAACGGGCCCTTAACTCCTCTGCCAATGCGTCGTTGGATACACGTCGCCCTGTCGCATAAGTGTGAAGGTAAACCACCAAGCACCTTTACCTTTGCGACTATGTGATAGCCATCAGATCTTGCACATATCTCAAGACATTCGACCACCTCCTTGTTTGATTGCCCCATCATCCTTTCCACCAAGTGTTAGCATTTCATTTGTTATATCCACCATTCAAGTGCAAGTCTGCAACACATCTCCACATCACCACCTTGATAGGTGTCAACCTATCACAATGTCATAATGGTAATGACCGAGCATCTTTACCTTTGTAGACATGCGACAGTTGCTGATCTTTGGGCTCGCATCTCAAGACTACCAACCTGTCACCTGCTTCATTTCTTCACCTGCACTCCACCAGGTGTCACCTCCCCATTTTCTCAACCATCCACCTTGGGCACCAAACCGTAGTCATCTTTCCACATCACTGGGCTACCACACATCAGCATGTCGCAAGAGCGCAAAGATAACCACCACACATCTTCACCTTCACGGACATGCGATAGCTGTCAAATTTTGGCACACATCTCAAGATAGAAACATCTGGTTCCTCCATTTGTCTATTTTTTCACTTCCCTATCACTAACCTTTAGCCATGTGGCACACTCTCATTTGTTCTACAATCCACCTAGGTGCTGACTATATCACTAGGCCCCATCACTAGATGGACACATTTCATCCTATCACAATGTCGCAATAGTAACCTCTGAGCATCTCTACCTTTGTGGATATGCAACCACTATAGATCTATCAACACATATCTCAAGGCATGATCCTGCATTTGCATGACATGTCAAAATTTCCTTGCCTCGTATGTGGGACCACTATTGAGTTGTCATCCATGTCATCTCCAATTGGGCACTCTGGGCCCATGTACATGAGGACTAGCCTCCAACTAGGCATCCATACTTGGACACTAACGATGTGTTCATTTTACTTTATAAACATATTTTATCTCCCCCACATAGCCAATGTGGGATAAATCCCCTTTGAGAAATAAAGCTTTCTCTATCAAAACATTGTTCCCGGTTACGCGCGCATGACTGGCCCTACCAAAAGGCATCACTTTCCTTTGATTGACTTCACTTTTCTATCAAACCAAGCCCCCAATCATTTGAAACCTCTTTCACGTGATGACTGGTGCATGTGGGATAAAAGACTTAACATACCTTATGTTCTTGCGCTCAACTCACTAGTTTCTTTGAGTGCTTGACCAGCAGATTTACCTTGAGAACCACTGCCACAAACCTGATTGGATCTTGAACAAGATAATCAATGTGCTTTTGAAAATAGGCAACACTATCATCAAAATTTTCAAACATTATCCTTCTAAACTCAAACCATAGGGAGAAACATGAAGCATGGACTTATAAAATCAGACCAGATTTTAGAGTCCCAACAAAAGGCATGAATAATTTTTATAAGTGAAACATTAAAACCAGATTATGTCCTCTTGATTTAAAATAGAAAAAATTTTAAATGCAAGACTATTATGTCCTACTGACTTAGATATGCATATAATTTTTTCCTTACAATAGAAAATTTCAATGAAGCAACACTATATGTGATCTTCAAATAGCAAGATATGTGCAGTACTCCTTTCTTTTTATTAACAAATTAGATATTACAAAACTAAATTTAGATTCTCACAATGAAGAAACATCATGTAACACTTTCAGCTTAACATTTTTTTGTTCCATTAATTTCATTTGGATTTCAAAATACAAAGATATAACATGGATAAGCAATTTCAACAAAATAAACACATTACCGTAGTTTAAGATTACAACAATAAGGTAACATAGGATCTTTACACATACATACTTCTCAACAACAATAGTTAATAATCGTCACTATCACATAAAAAAGTTCCAGAAGGATTATGCATGCAAGTTGCTTTTTTAAGGCTTTAAACCATACACAAGGTTTAGAAATACAATTGTACAATTATAGCCCTTTGGCTCCATGAAATGCTTTCTTTCTTGGATCATCTTATAGCAAGGACCTACAATAAATAAATAAAAAGGTTGACCATGGAGGCTCACCTCCAAACCTAGGGCTTTACAAGGCCACCCCCTAGATAGGAGAACTAGAAACCAAATAGGTAACAGACAAGCATGGAGCACATGAAACATTAGTCATAGATTAAAAAAACACACAAGAGTGCCCCAGTCCAAGGCTTAGCACAAATTCAATTAACTGACTTAATATAGGGTGAAGGTGGACCAAGTATCCATGAGAAGAAAGATGTGAAAATAACAAATAATGCCTTTACAAGGCAGCACATAACTTAATTTTCATCATCCTATTGAACCTCTATCAACCCATTGTTAGAATAACTGAGAGGGGGGTGAATCAGTTATCTAGTGTCCCAAACCAAAATGTATAATTCAAAACAACTTCTCTTATTTATGCTCATCGGTAGACAATAAAACTTTCACTGTCTATGCTTTTACTGATTACCAGTCTAATACTATAACAGTTACCGATCAAATCTAACATGTAACATGTAAAGAATGATAACAAACAAATATCACAATCAACACATAACACAAGAGATTTAATGTGGAAACCTTGTAAAGGGAAAAACCACCTGGGACCAACAACCCAAAATGTTCACTCTTCTGAAGTGAGATCAGTTAAGACCCAACCCTATTAAAGGTTTACAAACACACTGTCAGGTGTGACCTTGTTAGAGGATTTTAGACTAGAAGTTATCATCCAACCAGCATTCACTATGGGGTTCACAGGATAAAAATGTTCATTGTATGAATGATACATCATAAGACTTTTAGAGTCCACTCGGTTAAGATATTTTGACTGTATACAATGGTTAAATATGTAACAGTAAATGACCTACCTTAATACAACTTCAATTGCAAATTATAGATCAATATTTAGTCCATACAAATCCTTCTAATCAATATTTCACTTTAGATTCAATACTGTATCAACTTACTGTCTGTCAGTAATTTCTCTTTGTAGCTCAATAATTGTTCTACAGCTTGGTTCTTACTTAACCAGTATGATCAGAATGCATGAAAATCTTGTTCACGCGATATTCCTGCAATTTCTACTTCTTCTGGCATCCATTCATAAAGAAATTTTGTTCTCTTATATAGATGAGTAAATCATTTTCTTCTCCACCATCAGATTTTGCTGCTTAACCACATTCCTAGATTTTGTCACTTCAAACTTTCTCGGTACTTGTGTCAATAACACATTTCAATCTTCTCTGTTAGATCTTCCCTAAATTATGTCAGTCATCGATCTGTGTAGAAAACATTATCTGTTACCTTGATGTTATACACTTGTCAGCTCATTAATCTTATCAGCTAAACTAATCATTTAATTCATTCTATTCTACTCGGTTAACAAAGAAATGTGTCGATGAACACTGCTTGGTTAATACCGCAATCGGTATACACTACACTCCGTCGGTGTATACTAGAAATGCTTCATTTACCGACAACACTGCTTTGTGTCTTTTAGCTCTATACTTCATCATAGATGAATGCAACATAATAAAGTCAATATCATCAAGTCATAGACTCATCAAAAAGTTACTCAATGTGTTCCTTATCATCATCTATCATGTACATCTCTCCTCATGTAGATTTCTCTATTCTTCATCTCTTTCACCTTTCTTCAAATGTCTCGGTATAGTAACTTACAAGATAAGTGTTGTAAAACTAGTTGACATCAATGACAACATAATACTAATTTAATCATATTACATATCTAATCAGCAATTCCTCAGTGATCTTTAATCACAGATTCTTCAATCAGATTCCAAATCAGTTGTAGTCCAACAATCTCTCCCTTTGGCATTGATGGCAACTCAAGTAATATGAAATGTACCATACACATACCAAACATATATTCTACAACTTTGTGAACAAAATGTTGTAAGTCAAATAGACTTAATATGTTTAATCACTACGTTACTAAACTAGCATTAAATAATATAGCTTTACCATTCTATAGTTGTGATCTTCTCTTTTAGTTCTCCTATTCCTGCTTCTGTTCTCTGTAACTAATCTTCAATAATCTATCTCATTCAGATTGTCTCTCCCTTAGATAATTCTCATCGGTGCTTGTTCCTTTTCATAGCTTGTTCCTTTTCATATTTTTTATCTCTCCCTTTGACAGCAATGCCAAAGAAACAAATAAACAAACAATTATGTCTTCCTCTATATCTCTATATACTGATATTCCAATAGGTTCAAGTTCTCAAACTTAATCACAACCTTGAACATGATTCAAAGTGTGAACTATGCTGCATCAACATGAATGATCTTTTAATAAAAATAGGCTGATGCAACATCCAAATCACCTTAGTGACCAATAGACAGGAGACAGACCCCAAGTCTAGTCCTCAAGTATTCAAATGTGTCCTTTGGTAGGGATTTTGTAAAAATATCTGCAAGTTGTTCTTTAGATGTAACAAATTCTAAATTTACTTGCTTCTCTTGCACTTTTTCTCTTAAGTAATGATACTTAATAGATATATGCATTGTCTTAGAGTGCATCACTAGATTCTTTGAAATATTAATAGCACTAGTGTTCTCACAATATATAATCACTGGGTCAGTGATTACCTCATTCATTCCTTCCAACACTTGTTTGATATATGCAATGTTTGAACAATTAGTAGTAGCAACAACATACTTTGCTTCAGCTATAGACTAAGAAATACAAGCCTGATTTTTACTTGTCTAGGTTACAAGTCTTTCACCAAAGAAAAAATCTCCTCCGGTGGTGCTTTTTCTATCATCCACATTTCCATCCCAATCAGCATCGGTGTAAACTTTTAGTTCAAACTTCACTTCCTTAGGATACCATAATCCATAATTCTCTATTTTCTTTAGGTATCTTAAGATCCTTTTTGTAGCTATCATGTGTGATTCTCTAGGATTAGCAAAAAATCTTGCAACAATTCCCACAGCATGTGTTATATCTGGTCTACTATGAACTGCGTACATTAACTTACCAATCATGGATTGGTAAAGTGTTTGGTTTACCTCTGTAGTTTCATCCTCCTTTGTCAATTTGCATCCAGTAGCCATTGGTGTTCCCATAGGTTTAGCATCTTACATGCCAAATGTCTTCAATACTTCCTTTATGTATTTAGATTATGTGATGAATATTCCATCACTCTGTTGAATCACTTGTAGTCCAAGAAAGAATTTAATCTCTCTGAACATAGACATTTCAAATTCCTTTTTCATTTCATCAGTAAATGCCTTGCAGAAAAGATCTGAGCCCCCAAATATAATATCATCAACAAATATTTCAGCAATGATGATAGTATCATCAGTATCACCTTTCACATACAGATTGTTGTTTTCACTTGTTCTAACAAATCCAATACTTAACAAGTATGTAGTCTTTCATACCATGCTCTCAGTGCTTGCTTCAAACCATATAAAGCTTTATGTAATCTACATACCATGTCTTTATTGTCGGGATCAACAAATCCTTCAGGTTGTTCAATGTAGACCTCTTCTTCAAGTATACCTTTTAAAAATGTTGACTTCACATCCATTTGATAGACTTTGAATTTCTTATGTGTAGCATATGCAAGTAGCATTCTAACTCCTTATAATCTAGCAACAAGTGCAAATGTTTCACCATAGTCAATGCCTTCTTCTTGTGCATATCCCTTGCATACCAATCTAGCTTTAATTCTTGTGACTTCACCATTTTCATTCAATTTATTCTTGTATATCCACTTAGTACTGATAACATTTTTATCTTTTGGTCGGGGGTACTAAGGACTAGGTTTTGTTCTTCTCTATTTTCTCTATTTCTTCATTCATTTCATTAACCCATTCTTCATTCTCTAATGCAAATTTCATAGTTTTAGGTTCAAATTCACAAATTAAACATGTACCTTGTCTTGTTTTGCTTCTAGTTTGCATTTCACCATGTCTGTCTCCAATGATTTGTGTTTCAAGATGATGTCTTCTGAAAAAACTAGCCAAAACTTGATTTCTCCTTTCTTGATCATCCTGTTCAAGGTCATTTCCTTGCTTAGTAGCTCCATCTTGTTCCTCAGTTTGTGTTGCCTCTTGTCCTGCATTGTTTCCCTACTGATCGGTTGTCATAGTTTGCGGTGTCAGTAGATACTCTGGATGTTCAATGTAAGTGAATCTACCATAGTCTTCTAGTTCCTTTGTACTTTCCTCTATGTACTTGTCATCAAACTCATCAACATGAACATTAGTACTTACAACTATCTTATTTGTAGCCTTATTCAAACATTTATATGCTTTACTTGTAGTGGAATATCCTAGAAATATTCCTTCATCTCCTTTAGAATCAAATTTTCCATTTCTCTCATCTTTCAAAATAAAGCATTTACTTCCAAAAATTCTGAAATAACTTACAGTAGGTTTGTGTCCAAACCATAGTTCATAAGGTGTTTAGTTGGAGTCCTTCAGTTGTACTTAGTTAAGAACATACACAGTTGTACTGAAAGCTTCCCTCCAATATGTCTAAGCAACATTCTTCTGTATCATCAATGTTCTAGCACAGTCAATTATAGACCTATTCCTTCTTTCAGCAATGCCATTTTACTGAGGTGTCCTCAGTGCAGATGCATGTCTTTTGATTCCATTCTCATTACAAAAATTAGTAAATTCATCAGAGATAAATTCACCTCCTCTATCAGATCTTAAGCATTTTATTTCCTTTATAGTTTCTTTCTCTACCTTAGCTTTATACCACTTAAACATTTTGAAAGCTTCAGATTTCTCTTTCAAGAACATAACAGTCATCAGTCTAGTATAATCATCAACAAAAAGAATAAAATATATATCACCAGAATAGCTTTGAGTTCTCATAGGACCACATAGATTGATATGAACCAACTCAAGTATCTTCTTTGTTGAATAGTCTTTGCATTTAAAACTAGACTTAGTCATCTTACCTTTCTGACATTCATGGCACATGGCATGATCAAGTTTTGTCAAGTTAGGCAATCCTCTAACTCTTTTCTTTCTACTAATCTTGATCATGTTGTCAAAGTTCACATGGCATAACCTTTTGTGCCACAACCAAGCATCTTCATCCTTTATTAACAAACAAGAAGACTGATCCATATCAAGATAGAATAGATTACCTCTGGATTGTGTACCAGTTTTGACAAGTTTTCCTCCATCATCATAGATCTTCACCTTTTTACTCTCAAAAGCCATTCAATGGCCTGAATTTTTTAGCTGACCCACACTTAACAAATTATAGTTTAGTCCATCTACCCAGTATGCATTTTCACATTGTAATCTATCATTGATCATCAGTGAGCCTTTACCTCTTACCATACAAGGTGCATCATTTCCCATTCTCACAGATCCTCCATTATATTCAACAAGATGATCAAACTTCTCTACATCACCGATCATATGATGTGTACAGCCACTATCTATGATCCATGTATCATTTCTTCTTACTTTAGAGATCAGTGTTATCTCTTCATGTTTCTCTTCTTCCTCTGAGTCATCTTTCATAGCAACAAATACAACTTCTATATCATCTTCAGAATCAGATTCAATTTCAATATCTTTGGCTACGTAACATACCTTTTTGCCTTTTTCATCTTGATTGTCTTTGTTGTTGTGTCAGTAGCCTCTGTTGACTCTTCTCCCATAGCTTCCTTCAGATCGGTCTTTGAATCTATCATCATCTTTCTTTTTGTGGACATCTAGCAGTGATGTGACCAACTTCTTTACAATTAAAGCATGCTAAAGGTAGCTTACCTCTATACCTTCCTTTTCCTTTGGGAAATCTACTGGCCATAAGAGCTTCAATCTCATCAAGTTCATCATCGGTATTGTCATCACTATCACAATTCTTACTATTTCTACTAGACTTTCCAATCTTCAAAGAAGACATGAAAGAAGATTCAACAAAAGGAACAAGACTATTATCAAAGTTGTTTAATTCAAAGGTTGTAAGTTTACCAATCAGAGTGTCAAGAGTAAGGTTGTAGCTCTTGTTTCATGAATTGCAGAAATCGTGATTGCATAAATTGGTAGCAAAGTTTTGAGAATCTTTCTTATCATTGTTTCATCATCAATTACTCCATCAGATGCTCTAATAGCATGTACCACCTCTTTGAGTCTATTTGAATATTGGACAATGTTCTCACCTTCTTTCATTCTCATATCATCAAATCTACCTCTCAGACTTTCAGCTCAAGCTCTTTTGACATTCAGATCTCCACTATATATTTGTGCTAATTTATCCCACATTCCTTTGGCAGTCGTGCATGTCTTGATATCTTCAAATTCAACATCGATATAGGCAGCAACAAGTTCCATCATAGTAACATTGTGTTCATGCTTGTCCTTCAGTTGATCAAGAGTTAAGGGACTAGTGGGCAGTTGTATGTAGCCATTCTCCATCAGATCTAGTGTAGAGTTCCCAATTCCAAATATGTCTAGCTTCATTCTGATTTGCCATACTACGAAGTTTTCTTTGTTTAGTTTCAGTACTTCCCTCTTATGCATCTTGAGACCTTTATGCTTAAGTCCTTAAAACTCTGTTCCGAGCAACCAAAGCTCTGATACCAATTGTTAGAATAACTGAGAGGGGGGTGAATTAGTTATCCAATGTGCCAAACCAAAATTTATAATTCAAAAAAACTTCTCATATTTCTGCTCATCGGTAGACAATAAAACTGTCACTGTCTGTGCTTTTACCGATTACTAGTCTAATACTATAATACTTACTAATCAAATCTAACATGTAACATGTAAAGAATGATAACAAACAAATATCACAATCAACACATAACACAAGAGATTTAACATGGAAACTCTGTAAAGGGAAAAACCACCTGGGACTAGCAACCCAAAATGTTCACTCTTCTGAAGTGAGGTTAGTTAAGACCCAACCATGTTAAAGGTTTACAAACACACCATCAGGTGTGACCTTGTTAGAGGATTTTAGACTAGAAGTTATCATCCAACCAGCATTCACTATGGGGTTGACAGGATAAAAATGTTCATTCTATTAATGATACATCATAAGAATTTTAGAGTCCACTCGGTCAAGATATTTTGACTGTATACAATGGTTAAATATGTAACAGTAAATGACCTACCTTAATACAACTTCAATTGTAGATTACAGATCAATATTTAGTCCATACAAATCCTTCTAATCAATATTTCACTTCAGATTCAATACTATATCAACTTACTGTCCATCGATATTTTCTCTCTATAGCTCGGTAATTGTTTTGCAGCTCGATTCTTACTTAACCAATATGATCAGAATGCATGAAAATCTTGTTCACATGATATTCCTACAGTTTCTACTTCTTTTGGCATCCATTCATAAAGAAATTATGTTCTCTTATATAGACGAGTAAATCATTTTCTTCTCCACCATCAGATTTTGCCACTTAACCACATTCATAGATTTTACCGCTTCAAACTTTATCGGTACTTGTGTCAATAACACATTTCAATCTTCTCTATTAGATCTTCCCTAAATTATGTTAGTCGTCGATCTGTGTAGAAAACATTATCTGTTACCTTGATGTTATACACTTGTCAGCTCATCAATCTTATCAGCTAAACTAATCATTTAATTCATTCTATTCTACTCGGTTAACAAAGAAATGTGTCGGTGAACACTGCTCAGTTAATACCGCAATCGGTATACACTACACTCCGTCGGTGTATACTAGAAATGCTTCATTTACCGACAACACTGCTTTGTGTCTTTTAGCTCTATACTTCATCATAGATGAATGCAACATAATAAAGTCAATATCATCAAGTCATAGACTCATCAACAAGTTACTCAATGTGTTCCTTATCCTCATCTATCATGTACATCTCTCCTCATGTAGATTTCTCTATTCTTCATCTCTTTCACCTTTCTTTAGATGTCTCGGTATAGTAACTTACAAGATAAGTGTTGTCAAACTAGTTGACATCAATGACAACATAATACTAATTTAATCATATTACATATCTAATTAGCAACTCCTCAGTGATCTTTAATCATAGATTCTTCAATCAGATTCCAAATCAGTTGTAGTCCAACACCCGTATGCCCCCAAATGGCCTTAGGCCCATAACTCCCTTTATGCCCCCCATTTTGTAAGAAGTAAACATCTACATGGACTCCATAATCCATGCTTCTTCCTTCTCATCCTAGAAGAGAGACTCTGCACTCAATGGATAGTCTGGAGACCCTTCACCCAAAAAACTTACACAAATTCAATAAAATTGACTAAACTTAGGGATGAAGGTGGACCAAGTGTCCATGATTATTAACCCTTTTCTCCTCTAGAGAGAGGCTAAGCAGTAAAATAGACTATTTAGAGACCCTTCATCCCAAGGCTTACACTTCCCTCCCTAGGGTAAGTTTCAGCCTTACACTCGCATGAACAAACAACATAAAAGAGAGATCACAAAAATGTAAACCAGACATTAGTCACAATAATGAGACTTTATTCACATCACAAGTTCATACAACACATAGTTTACATGATATGAGAGATGCATTCCTTACTCTACATAGGTGAAGATAAACCAACCTCTACCTAGCTGTGACAAGGTGACGGTTGAAGAATATTTTTCCAAACCCAGTGATTTCCCCTTTCAATTATGCTCCAAAACTAGACATCTCCAAAACTGGAGAGTGGGTGATTGATCTGAAAAAGTCTAGGAAGTCTCCCTAAATAGGCTTCTACCAACTCCCACTGCTTTCTAGATTCAGTCATAAAAATTTGATCCACCGCCTATCCCCAGGGCCATTCGTCCAAAATCTAATATTCCAAATTCTAATCTTTGTCCATCTAGGCAGTCAACTTTTGAAGGGCTCGAGACTTAACTTGGGTGGTGGCATTACAATAAATGATCATTTCTCATTTATGTAATAGGTGGGATTTTAGAAGAGAGGCTATCATCCTCTGACAAACATCAATTAGATTTCATTAACTTCTCCCTAAGATATTGTCTATGGTTCATGTTTGGAACATACTCAATATTCTTGTTCTACACAATCTCAAGGGGATCCTACCAGGGTAGAAAGAATGCATTGATTACAAATTATCCCCCCAAAGAATATGTCGATGCCAACACATACACATCACAAGTGTCAACTGATACCATAAAATGCACATAACTTAAAAATATACTTGACATGCCCCTTGATGCATACATGCAATATAAAATGCACTAGCACAATCATGCCAAAATTCACATTATGAAATAAAACACATTATAACAGGGCTTTTTCTCTTCATTAGATGCAATCTTCGCTTCCACTGATTTTGACTATACTTTCATACATAGGTTTGATTCTAGTTCTCTGAATTTACTCCATGATCATCTTCTACACATCTCAAATAGAGCATCAGTAGCTTAATAAATCATGTGCATATAAATATATGAAATAACATCATTTAGACATTTATCAATTATCCAATGTTTTCACATAACAATTCCCAATAAGGTCATTTCTCAGCATAATAATAATCTAATTCTACTAACCATAATGCATACAATAATAATTGATCATAACATTCTCATATTAACCATTTAGTTTGAACAATCTAATACTTAATTGCATTATCCTATTAATCATTTAATGAACATCACCACATAACCAATTACAACTCAGCTCGATTGATCAATAACATTTGAGCACCTAACATTATTAGAATCAAAACTCATACTATGGTGAATAAAATTTCCTTATTGCAAATCAATATACACAAATCAAACACTCATTTCATTTCTATAATAATTAGTTAGCCAATTAGTCCTAATGCAACATAATGTATCATAGAATCATCAACATGAGTAAGGGAGGAAATAGAGTGCATCTGAATCTAGTCTGATCCAATGAAATATAAATCCATTCCACACCCCTCAGAATTTCAAACATATAAGGGGAATGAGGGAGGCTCTACACTCATGTCCTTCATCTAGGCAAAGAGCCTTCTGAGGGAAGTGAGCCTTTCTTGTAATCCACCTTAACCAGTGTTCGTAAATTTGAAAATAATTTTCTCTGTGGTTTTTCTCTTTGTAGGGTTTTCCATGTAACATGTGTTTATGAATGTTGTTCTTTCCATATTCATATCTCTCAATAATTAAAACTTTAAAGTAAGTTTTGTGGAACAAATTAAAGGTTTTTAGAGTCATAATTTTTGGACAACTGATTCACCCCCCCCCTCTTCCCCACCCTCTCAGTTCTCTTGCACATTCAAAAATTTCTATTAGAGTTTTTCTTCCTTGGTGAAGGCCTTAACCGCTTAAGGAAATCATGATGGTGCACAAATTGACATTACCTACATTTCATGGATCAGTCTATGCTTAATGGAAAGTGAAGATGAGAAGATACTTGATCTCTCTCAATTATAGTACATAGAAGGCTATTGAAAATCAATATATGAAACTGGAAAATGGATTGAACACTTTCGATGAAATTGAGGCATATGAAGACAATGAAAGAGCTCTGTATGCAAATTTTAGTGCTTTATCAAAATTTGAATTAACTAAAGCTATATTTTTGGAAACTTCTCATGATGTTTGGTAAAATTTAAGTTGTTATGATTGAAATGATATAGTCAAACAAGATAAGCTATAGAATAATAAATCCAAGTATGAAAGTCTGTGGATAGAAGAAGATGACAATATAACTACCTACCTAAAGAAAATTGATGATGTGGTCAATGAGATTAGAAGTATTGGTGGAAATCAAGAAGAAAATGATGTTGTGCAAAAGGTCTCAAAACTCTTACCAAACCTTATTTTTCTAAAGTCTCTCCTATAGAACAAACACATAATTTGAATCAATATACTAGAGAATAAATGTATGCATCAGTATGCCAGAGAATAAATGTATGGATCTTTACCAATACAAGGACAAACACTCCATTCAAGGCTACCAAACCAAGAAAAGATGAAGATTTAGAAGAAGAATATTTTGATGAGGTAGATGGAAGAATAAAATGGTTAAGATCTAATAGAGGATGATAATTTACTTTTAAGGAGTTTAACATTTTTTGTGTGAATCGTGGGATTAGAAGACATTTGTTTGCTCCTAGAACACTGCAGAAAAATGGTGTGGTTGATGGGATGAATATGACACTTTGAGAAACTATTGAAAAAGTTAATTTGTGCTTAATCTTAGAAATTTAACTGAAGGTTATAAAAGAGGTGTGTAGTGATCAGAATTGGATGAAATCTATGCAAGAAAAACTAGTTTAGAATGTGAAGAATTAGACTTGGGAACTGGTTTTAAGACTGGTAGTCCAAAATATAATTGGAACAAAATGGGTATTCTGAAACAATCTAGATGAAGATTGACACATCATAAGGAACAAGGCTAAACTTGTATGCAAAAGATACACACAAGTGAAAAGAATTGACTTGTAGGAGACATATGCTCCTATGGCGATAATGGAGGCAATCAAGATGTTTCTAGCAGTTACAACACACAAGGACTTCAAGATATATTAGATGGATTTGAAATTTACATTTCGGAAATGATAAATAAATGAAGAGGTATACATAGAACAATCATAAGGCTTCAAGTTGTTGATCTCCAAGTCATGTTGTCTATTAGTGTCAAATACTTAGTCATTTTCAAGGTAGTGCTGGTTGGTCATCACTGCGACTGAGCCATCCTATTAAGGTCAAAGAATGAATGGACTTGTATTTTGTATATGTACCAAGTAGTAGTTACTTCCAAGAAAGTCAGAGGTTGACAAGCACCCCAGTAGTTATTGCATAGTATATATGCCAAGTTGTATAGAAGAGTTAGTGTCGACCGCTAGTATATGAAGAATAGTTTTGACTGAGCATCAGAGACTTCATATGCCAAGTGAACCAATTTTGGTATATGTGTTTGTAATGGCACAAACACCTAGGTAAACCATTTTGGCTAACTTTTATGCACAATTTAATGATTATTTAGAGAATCAAGGAGTTGATTACTCATCATGATTTCAATCATTAATCCCTATGCAAGTGTTGTAACCAATCATAAAAAAGGAATGTATAAGCGGCATAAGTAATGAATCTAGATCATTGATCTTGGTCTAGGAGCTTGACCAGTTGTTTATTTAAGGTGACATCAAAACCCTAATATTATAATAGTTAGGAGATCTCATATTTATGTGGATGGAAGTAGTGTTTTGATTGTTAGAATCTTAGATCAAGCAGAGTGACCGAGCAGAGAAGTGAAGGATAGAAAGAGCTATATTTGATTTTTACATCAAATAAGTATTGGAAAGAGGAGATTTATTATCAGCATTTGAAGTGAAAATCAAACACTAGTACATTTGAGGTCAAATTCTGACGGCCATTTGTTGGATTTGCAAGGCTAATTTGTCGACATTTTGACACATGTGTCTGTCATAGTTTTTGCATTGGAAATTGTGACAGAAGAGATATCCATCGGTTTACCAACACCCATTTACGTCAAAAACTTGCACATGATAACAACTTTTTCATGGCATTTCCTACGGTCCATCTATCAGAATTTTGACACAAAGACCTATTGAAAATATACAATCACTATCAGAACTAACTGTTGAAAAGATATCCTTTCTGATATTAGAACTGTTGGAATAGCGATAGATCTTCCACCAACTTCTGATAGATAAACCCGTCGATGACATAGCATTACTGTCAGAAGAATTTTGTCAAAAATTGGATATCTATGACATTTTAACTTTTGGAAGAGTGATGGTAGTGTAGCATATCTCTAGCAGGTTTCCCTATCGGACATATAGCATTACTATCGCAAGAATTGTCATAAAGTATTTTTCTCTGACATTTTATCTGTTGGATGTATAGCACTTCCATTGGAATGAATTATAAAGTGTCAAAAAATTGATGAATATGCACATTAAAGATAACACAGCTCAAGAGACCATCATAGGTTGTCTCTTTCTTTGGTTTATATTATTGACAGAATGTTTTACCTTTCATTAGCTCATCAAATCCAGGGATTTGAAAGAATTTAATAGAATATTTTCATGACAACGTATATTATTTAAGTTTACATTGCATGAATTTATCTACTTCACACACTTATAGACTATGAGGACGGCAATAAAGAAGCATGGCTATGGGAGGAGATGCTTCTTTATCACCGTCCTAATAGTCTACAAGTGCACAAAGTAGATAAATTCATGCAACATCAACTTAAATAATATACGTTGTCATGAAAATATTCTATTAAATTCTTTCAAATCCCCAAATTTGATGAGCTAATGAAAGGTAAAATATTATGTCAATAATATAGACCGAAGAAAGAGAGAACCTATGATGGTCTCTTGAGTTGTGTTATCTTTAGTCCTAGCTACTGGGTAAGGCCTGGAAGACTTATACCTATCGATCGTCAAGAATAATCATCACCTTGCATTTATGTACACTGCACAAATTGATCCCAGTCTTGAAAAAACATTTTACACTTGTACATCTCATCAATAATGGAGGCCTAAAGTAATTTTATATGATCACTAGCACATTTCGTGCATGGATGAGAAACAGTATCCAAAGTTTCTAGATAACCATTTTTTAGAAGAGGAATGAGTGGAGGCCAAAGAAGGGATAATTGTGAAGGTTTTATAGATGTAGTTTACTGAATCATCATCTCTGCACTGGTACTCAATCTGGCCTCCACTCCATATACATCTTCTCAGAATCTAAAAACTCTCCATCATTGATTCCCGTCATTTTTTCAGTATCTTTGTGGACCGAGACCTTAAATTATTGAGCTTCTCTTTGTTTCAAGAATATTTTAACATTCTCTACTTAACAAGACCAACCACATGAAGGTGGAATCTCACCTAGCCCCTCCTAGGAGCCTCTTATGACCCTTTATGACATTTCAAGACCTCTAAGATGTATTCTTAGGGATTGTAAAGGGTCATAAGGGGTCTTGGGACACAACAGCTAAGAAACATAAATGTAGGCATCATGGTCACAATTTTTTGGAGACACAACATAATTGAGTGGTTTTCCCAGAGGATGAAAAGTAGTGATTGCTTTGCATCATCTAGGAATAGCACTCAATTATGTTGTGTCTCCAAAAAATTGTGACCATGATGCCTACATCGTAGTTTGTCATTATTTCTTAGCTGTTGTGATATCTACATTGCAGTTTGTCATTGTTGCAATAATAGAGCCTATACTCCACAACAAAAAGGAAGACATATTTTTAGCATAGGTCTAGATCCTACCCCAATTGTCGAAGGATCCAAGGTCAGGCTAGAAATATGTCTTCCCATTCTATCTGCAACAATGTGTCCATCCAGGATCTCAGGAACATCATCGTCTTTCCACTCTTCATTTGCCAAAATATACCACTTCTTCAAGCTTGCAGAGTAATCTTATTAATAAAAGAACTCTTTCCAACATTAGGGTACCCATAGATCAAAATAGTTGATGTTATTGGTGCTTGTGCTCAAGGATATCGATTCACTATTTTGAAATGGCCAAATCATTTTTATTTCAATTGTAGAGAAAAGGAGTGGGAGAAAATGAGCGGTGAAAGTTGATCAAGCGCGAGAGAAGGCATTGCATTTTATTTGATCATGAATGCTCTCTAAAATGACCAATCATGTTTTCTATTTGATTCTTTTTGGTGCTTTTTTTCCCATGTTCAGTAGATAAAAATCATGGTGGCAGCCACTTAGCCATCTTTTTGATGTTCTGGGTATTTTACAAAGATACAAGTATGTGGATTTATCATTCAGTTGCTTGTAGTTATTGGTCAAATGCAAATATTTTGTCAAGTTGAAAGGGAAAAATATTAGTTTGGTGTTTTCAGTTTATGTTAAAAGTTGATTTGGTAAAATCCTCAAAAAACACACTACATGTTCTAAAATGTAAATAAGTTGAATGTTAAATGTAAGATATATATCCCATCCATAGTAATCAAAAGAAAGGACATGAAACTTATAAGGAGATTTACCAATCCAAAAATATAAGTGAATAGGAAACATGATTGGTACCTTATGAATTGGTTTTTGAGGTGCACTATCTTCATCAATCTCCTCAGAACAAGACCCCTCCTCACAAAAAATGCATTTAACACAAAAAAAAAATCTACAAAATTCAACCAATGGCATGTTTAGAGAAAAGAAATAGATTGATAATAATATGCTGAAAATTCTATTATGTTTAATACATGCAAAAGGACCAGTCCCAACAATTCTTAAACATACTTTATCTAATATGATAATAACATGCTAATTAAACTGATAAAGATGTTATCTGCATTTAATCTACCAATTACTAATTACACAAAAAACAAATTTACAAAACCGAACCAATGGCATGTTCTTTGTATGTGATTTCTTCATCTTTCCAGCATCTAGCATCATATTCAACCGTAAATTTCAAATGCATTGCATTTTATTTGATCATGAATGCTATCTAAAATGACCGCATTCTGCTGGTCTCGTGCCCTAGCACGTGCTTTATCTCCATTATTTGATGTTATTGGTGCTTGTGCTCAAGGATATCGGTTCACTATTTTCAAATGTTTCGATCATTTTGGTCGTGACTATTCCTCTAGTACACAGTCAGGAAATGTAACTGTCTAATGAATATATGTAATGTTGAATGGATTAAATGGTTTATTCCTAGTAGAAGTGAATGGAAGGAATAGTTTTGGTGTTAGGTTTCATTTATTATTGAATTCAATGGTTTCCAAGATGTGTTGAGGAGTTTGCTCCTTGTTTAATGTTAAATGTTCCTCCATAATCCACTCATACAACAGTGAAATGCTATGTGATTGACAATTTCATACAACTAGTCCTTTGGTGTTTATTAAATTCAATCTAGTCACTTATTGAATACTTTGGAGACTACTGGTTTGATTGTCCATGCGTTACCAGTGACTGAGATTCATTAAAGGATACAAAACCCTTCATTTTGGGGTTATTGTGTGTTGATTCAAATGTAAGTTTGATTTGGTTAATGTTTAGAAGAGATCAATAAAGTATTTAAAGAAAATCTTACATGTTTAGAGAGGTTTGAGAGGCACTTATCATGACTGTACCCTCACAAACAGTGGCATAGACCGGTTTTAATAAGTTTCCTTTCTCTATTTTGAGGTTTCCTTTCTCTATTTTGAGGTTTCCTTTCTCTGTCGTAGGGGTACAGTCAGAGGGTTCATTGAAAAAATGATCTTTTGAATGGTTACTATGAATATGAATGATTTGATATAGAATATTTCTCATTTTACTTGAAGTTTGGAATACCTTGTGCAAGGGTGAAAGTAGTTTTGATCATTTTGGTCGTGACTGTTCCTCTACACAGTCAGAAAATGTAACTGTCTAATGATTATATGTAATGTTGAATGGATTAAATGCTTTATTCTTGGTAGAAGTGAATGGAAGGAATAGTGTTGCTGTTAGGTTTCATTTATTATTGAACTCAATGGTTTCCAAGATGTGTTGAGGAGTTTTCTCCTTGTTTAATGTTAATTGTTCCTGCACAATCCACTCATACAATAGTGAAGTTACAAATATGAACCAATGGCATGTTTACAACAAAGAAATAGAATGATAATAATATGCTAAAAAATTTATTCTTTTTAATACATGCCAAAGGACCAGTCCCAACAATTCTTAAACATACTAGTTATCTGATATGATCAATTGTTAATAAAGGTCTAATTCTGTAGACTGCTAGCAAGAAGGAAGATTTGACCTAGCCAAATCTTCCTTGTACCACACAAAAAAAATGTGTGATAACTATGTCTACTCCAACCTTAATTGTTTAAGAATTCATCATATCAGATAAAGTATGTTTAAGAATTTTTGGGAGTTCTATTAGACCTTTGTTGTAAACATGCCATTGGTTTTCAAATGTTTGGATTCACGTTTGTTGATATTACTGGCACATTTAATGATGCCATTGTATATTGCTTTCACTGAAATGAATGCATTCTACTGGTGTCGTGCCCTATCCCATGCTTTAACTCCATTATTTAATGTTATTGGTACTTGTGCTAAAGGACATCTATTTTTTTGAAATGTTGACTGTGGTTATCAAATGGACAGCCAATGAGCTTCTAGCTAGGCATCATTTGTATTGATAGCTTAGGGCATCAAATGTATTGTATCATTGATAGTTGAGACTTTGTTAAAAGGAAATAGGACAAAGAATTATTTTTATTTAGTTTCTCTATTTTGATCTTTAAGTGGCTTACAACCCTAGAGAAGTATATGCAGATTTACCGATGTAGTTGCAGGATACATAGAAACCAATAATTCACAAGAAATCCATGCATCCAATTTGAATAGCAATTAATATAAAGAAATAGGGTCCTCCAATGGCCCAATCATCCAGACCTTGACTATCCCTTCAACCAGTGACCCTTCAAAACTGGGTTATCATGCAATCGGTGAGTGTTCCTTCATTCTCCTCATTTGCCCTACATCCAAACATATTGGAAATACACAATACAATGATAAAAAGTATTTCACAATCCCCTTTCCCTTCCACATAGCATTTCACTATTGTATGAGTGGATTGTGCAGGAACAGTTAACATTAAATAAGGAGCAAACTCCTCAACACATCTTTGTTGTAAACATGTCATTGGTTCAGTTTTGTAAATTTGTTTTGTGTTAAATGCATTTAAATGGAACATTAAGCATAGTAATAATATGCTTACTCTATTAGTAATTGTAGATTAAATGCCCATAACACCTTTATCAGTTTAGCATGTTATTATAAGATACTAAAGAAGACCTGCTATTTGTCAGAGAAATCTTCACTGTTCCCCACAATGAAGATAATGAAGATTGACCTCCTGCCCCACAACAAAGAACATTGTAATAAGAATAAGATATAATATAGTGTTAGAACAAAATTTGAACAAAGGCATGTAATGCTTAAGTTAATGATCTAAAAAGCTGCAAATATAGGAATTGAAAAAGAAGATAGTGCCAAGAAACATTTTCAAAAATATGAAACGTGAGGAAAAGTAATAACATTAACAATGCCAAGATTCACAGCATTAAATTTCACCTACAGATGAGTTTCTATAGTGGGTTGCCCAGCATCAAAAATATGTTGATTTGCATTTCAGCTGTAACTAAGAGTATCATGTGGAACAAACCCTAAACTTTGAAAGCATTCTCCAGCTTGGCAATTCAAAATTCAATCTAGGCAAGCATCAGTAAGTGAAATAAATTATAGACATCAACATCAACATCATCATAATCATTAGAAATAAACTTTAAAGACATATTCTGGATAGTACTATGTTTCTTGAAATTTTTTGTGATGCTTCTAAACTTTAAAGACATATTTTATGGCTTAATGATAACATAGATTAGTGTTTTGTTTTCTGATGGAATGTTGTTGATCATTCATGGTCTTGAAGAAACTTTTGATTGTTTTGATTCTCGAGTCTTGACGTTGTTTCTCAATGTGATATAGACTGACCACAAGAGGGTTTAGTTGGTCCTCTCTTTCTATTTAATCATTTGTCTTCTTCATGGTGTAAGTGTCAATATGTTATAATCCAACCAGCATGTCATACCCCCACTTCTAAAAAACCTCACAGCATGCAAATCATAGCCAAAGACTTGGGTGATCATCATACACAAATAGTGATTACCCTTAGGAAACAATGATCATTGAATGAATGAAAGATTTTAATAATGTCCATGAGGCCCAAGCAGCCTATGGGACCTACCAGTTGACAACCACCTAATCTAGCTATAACCTTTTGAATAATTCTTCTCTTCTTCGGTGCATTTTGATGATCAAGTTTGCGGTCTTGTCCAGCTATTTTTCTTCGAAGAGTTATCTCATACTACTATTTTCTAGCATCTCTGAATACCCAGATCTGAATATTCATTAATGGTGGGTGGTGATTCCTTGGTAATAAAGGCATTGACAACATTCATCATCTTAACCAAGTCATGGGTGGTGATCCTTGAATTAGCACAATTAGTAAAAGGAAATAACAACATAACATAATTTGGAGTGAGGAAGAAGGAAAATTGGAAAAAAAAATATGGAATAATCAGGTTGGAATTAGAGAAGAATTCGGAAATAAACTTGAATTAGGAAAAAGCCAAGTTATCCAGTTCTTTGTTTGAGGCTAGGTTCCGGTTCTACTTTTTTTCTCCTCTGGATTCAACTTGGGTTCCTTTGGTAGGAACTTGGGTGCCTGGACCAATCCTGAGTATATTTGTTCCCTAGATCTACCATATTATATATGTGTAGCCTGTAAGGGACATCTTCTGCTCATCCATGTATCAGAGCTCGGTGAGAGTTCTTAGGAGAAAGACAAGATGTCAATGGGAGATGGAGAAACCAATCTAATAACACCACTTGAAGCCTTGCAATGTTGAGAGTGGGATAAAGGCTACACTTGAGACCCTATATAAGGAACAAACTTATTGAGCTTCACTTTGTTTCAAGAATAGTTTTATATTCTTTACTAAATAGGGCCAACCACGTGAAGGTGGAAGCTCATTTGGCCCCACCCCCCCCCCCCCTAACATCACTCTAAATTCCCCGTTAACATCTAACATTCATTCATTATTTCATCCATTAATAAAATGTAACATTCATTAATTATCACATGATAACATTCATTCACACATTAATAAAATGTGACATTCATTAATTATCACACAATAACATTCATTAACACATTATAAAATTTATGAACATTCAATACAACATAATTAAATTCATTGGCATATAAAAATTAGTCATTATCAATTAAGGTGCATATATGACAATCATTTCTTTTTTTTCTTTTGATTTCTAGTTTTTAAGAAGTAATTGTTAAGAGGAGTATTGATATCATCATGATGATCATCTAACCTCTCATTAGATCTCAATGCACACCTAGCTCTCTGTTGATGCAAAGGGGGGTCATCTACAATAACATATAAAATAGTTAAATTAAAAACATTTTATTATAATTAAAAACATTTTAAAGTATTTTAGTACTTTACAAGCCATAATCGTATAGCTCTTTACCTGATCTAGTCACATCATCAACATCGAGGTCAGTTTGTCTGGCCTCGGCCTCAACCTCAACCTGCTCATTAACAACAGCCTCTACACTCTCTACAGCTGCAATACAAATTGTTACATTAATCAAAACACCAATTGCAATTAAATTTGTATTACTACACCAATCAATTTAAGATGTTTACTTGTATTACTGTGATGCACATCCTCATTGTCATCAACACACATAGGTTGTGTATGGAAAGAATTGGCAGGCTGCATTTCAATTTCATACGCATTCATGTTATCATTTTTTTCTTACTTAAAACAAATTTACTCACTTTATGTTGGAACTTAACATCAAATGCTTCTTTATCGCTGTCCTAGTAGTCTACAAGTGCGCGAAGTAGATAAATTTGTGTAACGTCAACTTAAATAATATATGTTGTCATGAAAATATTTTATTAAATTCTTTCAAATCCCCAGATTTGATAAGATAATGAAAGGTAAAACATTATGTCAATAATATAGACTGAAGAAAGAGACAACCTATGATGGTCTCTTGAGTTGTGTTATCTTTAGTCCTAGCTACTAGGTAAGGCCTGGAAGACTTATACCTGTCAATCATCGAGAATAATCACCGCCTTGCATTTATGTACACTACACAAATTGATCCCAGACTCACAAAAACATTTTACACTTGTACATCTCATCAATACTAGAGGCCTAAAGTAATTTTATACGATCACTAGCACATTTCGTGCATGGATGAGAAACAGTATCCAAAGTTTCTAGATAACCATTTTTTAGAAGAGGAATGAGTGGAGGCCAAAGAAGGGATAATTTTGAAGGTTTTATAGATGTAGGTTACTAAATCATCATCTCTACACTGGTACTCAATGTGGCCTCCACTCCATATACATCTTCTTAGAATCTAAAAACTCTCCATCATTTATTCCCGTCATTTTTTCAGCATCTTCATGGACTGAGACCTTAAATTATTGAGCTTCTCTTTGTTTTGAGAATAGTTTAACATTCTCTACTTAATAGGGCCAACCACATGAAGGTGGAAGCTCATATGGCCCCTCCTAGGAACCTCTTATGACCCTTTATGACATTTTAAGACCTCTAAGATGTATTCTTAGGGATCATAAACGGTTGTAAAGGGTCATAAGGGGTCCTGGGACACAACAGCTGAGAAAAATAATTGTAGGCATTGTGGTCACAATTTTTTGGAGACAATGTAATTGAGTTGTATATCTAGATGATGGAGAGCAACTCCTACACCTCCAATTCCAAGTTGACTACATTTGTTGCTCATGAATACAAGTTCCTCCAACAGATGTATTCAACTTGGAATCGGGGGTGCAAAAGTTGCTCTCCATTGCTTGGGTACACAACTCAATTACGTTGTCTCCAAAATATTGAGACTATGATGCCTATAATTATGTTTCTCAGCTATTGTGAAATCTACATTTATGTTTCTCAGTTGTCGTGTTTATGTGCATGTTTTTTATGTGTTTTGTATAGTAAGTCTAATTTAATTTTTTTGTGGACTAAGACATTAAATCATGTAATGAGGAGGCCTAGAACACTAGTATAGGCAAATTTCATTATTTAATAATAAAAATCTATTAAAATGTTTATACCTTCTTCTCTCATTTTCTGGTGTAATTCCTCTTTGAGTATCCCCTTTCTCCTTTGCATCCAAAATGAACTCATTCCAATCCCTCATTGGAATAAATGGAGGATGCTCAAACTTCAGCAAGACTTCATACCATGCAACATTCGTAGATTACATTCAATGTGTTATTTACATTCGTAAATCAACGTTGTGTACAAATCTACGGATGATGCATGGTACGAAGCCATGCTCAAGCTTGAAAATGATAGTCAATCCATACTCAAGGTCAAGGAACAAATGGAATAACCAAGAAAACACTCTACATTAAATCATGTGATTGATAGCAGATTGGGGCTCACCTGAGTCATAAACATGAAGAATTATTCTAAAAAAAGATGTAAACCATATATATGCGCACTTGAGGCAAAGAGAAGTTACGTCATATCCATATTAAAATATTAGTTACAATATGAAAATACTAAAATAACTAATTCCTGAGTTCATCTTTGCATATGGTTGCAATAAAGATATGTGATTACAATACAGAGAAGGCATCGTAAAAATATAATTTCAGAATTTTCCCTAGCCTGACATGTTTTGCACTCAAATCCTTCAATGTAGATAAGTGGAGATGGATGGATAGATGTAGATGAGTTTCCATTGACCCAACTAAAGTATCTACAGCCATTATTTCCCTGTGATGCCCAGTCTACATTAGTTCTTATATTATAATGAATAGTATTTACATTAGAAACATTAAATATATACACATTAGCAGCCTTTTTTCTATTTGGGCAGCACCAAAATTGTCTTCCAGGGTTGTTTAGTGTCATGAAGTCTTCAACACACACTGCCCACCACCACATTGACAGTTTGGCACATTGACAAGAGTCATCGAGCCTATATATCAATAATGTACCGCACCATCGTTACTACATTTATTATTTTTATATGATTATTTTTATATGAAATACACCAAGGAGTACCATCAGAAATATTAACCATTTACAATATTGAAAAGTAAACCTAAATCAAATAGCTCATTTTTTATCAACATGTGTAGTCTCTATGTATATGAAAAATGAAAGAAATATGAAGCTAAAATTAAATAGTGAACAAAATAGTATTCTACATACACTGAATGAAATATACCATCAAAAGAAGGTGACAAAATCCTGTCATGAAGCACAAACATAGGAAATCAAAAAGGGACAAAAGATAACAAATAAGAAAAATTATTACGACTATAGAAAAATCATTTATACTATAATCAAAAAAAGAAACACTCTTTGTCAACAATTTTCAAAATCATTAGGACTATAGAAAAATAATTAAGACTATACAAAATCAAATTTTAGAAATGGACGGTTCTGATGCTTTTCCATTACAACAATTGAGCATTCATCATTTGGTATTGTGTATTCCATTTAAGTATGTCAACAATGTTTAAAATCATGTCACCAAGCACAGACAAGAAATAAGTAAAATCATTAGGACTATAGAAAAATCAAGTTCTAGAAATGGACAATTCTGATATTGCTTTTCCATTACAACAATTGAGCAATCATCATTCAGTACTTCTTGGTGTATTCCATTTAATTTTTTTAGTTGTCGTGTTTATGTGCATGTTCTTTATGTGTTTGGCTTCTCTCCCTCGCAAGGGATACATCGATAGGTAATTGATTTGAAAGCATAATGATTTGATAGTCTTTTTTCAGGATAGGCGTAATCATCCCACCAACTTTAATTAGCAACATTTGTGATATATGTCAAGTACTTATAATCAATATGCCCAACAAACAAAGACTTAGTAGTAAAAGCATGTCCTTTGGTTTACTAGTTTACTTATAATCAGTATGTCCTTTGGTTTACTAGTTTAATTTGGTTTAAGAATGGTTTGTTTCATGTTTGAATGTACCATTGAATGAAGCTTGGATATATTAAGTACAATCTTAAGACTCATGACTCTTCAAATTCTCTTGTTTCCTTCAGAGATAGCCTCCAAACATGTGTACTATGAGATTTCCTCCAACAAATGGACTTGTGATGATTTTCACAATAGTATATGTGTTGGAGGACTACTCAAAGTACTACTTAGGCAAATCTGAATGTTCATCACCTGTGCATATAAGAGTTGATCATAGAATTTATATGCATAGGTTCAAAACATGCATATTTGACCAAGCAATACTGGGAGCTAGACCTAGCAGCAAATAGATTTGTGGTGATTTTCACAATAGTACATGTGTTGTTGGGTAAGCTCCCAATAGCACTCAAGAAAATATGCATGTTCATCACCTGTGCATATGAAGTGGCTCTAATGGAAGATACAATCACTAAATTCTCCATACTCCTTATTTTTTTCTGCGTTGATATTGTCAGACATGGTCTTTCTTGAATGGAATGACTCATTACTTGTACATTGACTAGAATGTTGGTGGAATGTAAGACCCCTCATGTTTTCCCTCTGATAGTTGGATCACCCTGATAGATTTTAGGTGCTAGGACTGCATGTTGAGACTATGAGATGCACCTAGATTTTATTATAAAAAGATAAGGTTTAGTATAGTTGGATGTTCTAGAAAATCCTTGTGGGGCCCTGTCCCCGTTATCAAAGCCTTCAATCTAATCTCTTAAGGGAACAAAAAATAAAAAAAGAATAAAAATAAAAATTGAATACGGATATTGGTGTATTATAAATTTTATATTTTCTATAATGTAAATAGACTAAAAGTGAAAGATAGGAACTCAGAGATTATTCGAAAGGGAAAAGTTAATGGGCAAATAAGTTGTAACTTAAATTAAGAACAATAAGTGTACCTTGAGTGCCAAGGGCACAATAAAAGAAATAATTGAAGTATATGACTAAGAATGGCTTATAAGAAGTGTTGTGATCTTGATGTTAGTTACTTAATTTCGAGATAAATTAGACCTCAGGAAATTGCAACCCTACTATGAAGGAATCACCGAATTTGATTTAATTTCCATGTTAACATAATATAGGTGGATTGAGCCAGATGGCTTTCATGTTTAGGATAATGTTTTGGATGAGTTAGTAAGATGAATGTTGTAAAAATATTTGAATGAGATTAGACTCCTTTGAATTGAGTATTACAATGATTAGGGATACAATTGAATAATGATGATGAATTATGCAATTGAATAATGATGTCAAATTATGCAAAATTGGTTTAGCTATAATGTGAAAGACTAATGCAATTATTTGAGTACCAGGATATTATTGAATTAAGTGATAGACGAAAACAAATGAACTATGTGGTGATTACTAGTTATGTTATAGATGAATGTGTAGCCTTTATTATTATGATGTTGTGTTGTAAAGATGAACCTTGATCTATTGATGTTAGTATTCATATTTTAAAAGTTGAGTATCTTAGACTGTGAAAATCAGGGCCATTGTTCTATTATAAGTAAATGTGAATTCTGTTGGAAATTAGTAGCTTAGGAAATGATGAATTCCTAATTGTGCCTAATGTTAGGTATGGATGAAATTGATAAATGATTTAATGTGATGATATAATACCTTGATAGTTAATTGAGTTATGATTGAGTTTTGCACTTTTCACTGGTATTATTATTTCTCGGGACTACTGATGTTCATCTCAAGTGTGCAGGTATAAACCATGGATTAGGGGGAGTCAAGCCAACATATTTGTACTATTCCCGTGACACCAAGGTTGTGTCCCAAAGGGATACAAGGCCTTTGTAATGTATTTTATTTTGTGAAGTGAAATGATTATGAATGTATTTAAAAGAGTAAATGTTTTATGTTGTTACATTGTTTAGTGGACTTGCCAAGTAATTATGTGTATGGTATTGTAGTGTCAATTGACACATGTTCTTGTGATGTGAGTTGGCAAGAGTCCACATGGAGAGGATGAATGTCACCAGCCAACCTAGTACAAGTTGGTCTTCCCCATACCTCAACTTGGTTAGAACACCAATAGTTGGTTACATCACTTTGAATTTCGAATTTCACCTTGGGGTTGGGTTTTGAGGGGTCAAATTGACTCCAAGAAGGTTTATTTTCATAAAATGGAAGGCCCATGGGTTATACCTATGGGTAAGGGACCCTTTTAACCATAGGACACCCTAGGAGCACCTTGGGAAGCCCTCCAAAAGTGACTTTTTGAAAAGTTACGAAAATTCCAAAGTCACATGGGAACTCTTGAGTCAAAAAGCTTCCATTACTCTTCCCCATTCACTCTTTAGAGTTCCATTTAGGGAAAGTTGGAAGACCTTGGTTAGATCATCCAATAGGAAACTCCCACTACACCCAAGGGCATGGGAGAAGGTGAAGAGCCTATTTTAGTGGAAAACTTGGAGGGTGCTCCCTAATCACCCACTCTCCAATTTTGGAGACAACTAAGGAGCTTGGAGTAGGATAGAGAAGAGAGCTTGGATATAGGAGACACTCTCAATACTTGACTCATTAGCTTGTACCAAGGTTGGTGGCTCACTTACTCATTTGCTTAATGTTTTGTTTATGCAAGTATTGGAGAAGATATGTATTGGTGTATTGTATGAGTTCTAGTGTTGTATTCTTGAGATTTTATGCTTGTGAATCTTGTTGTTCTTTTGAAGTTTGTTTTGAAGTCTAAGTGATTCATGCTCTCTTGAGCTTGTTTGATTTTCTTGTTTTTTTTTTGTGCTCTTTGTGTTGTGTGGGGTCAAGATTTTTGGGGTTGTGCAAGGACTCACTCACCCATGGGATGGGAAGAGAAATCCTTGAGGGTGAAGGGGTTCAATGGACAGCTCCAATGGTGGAGAGTCCCTCATGTGTAAAGAGGGTAATGCACCATGGATGTATGGGCTCCATGGATGGGTCTTGCTTAAAATTTGGGGGGCATAAGGTGGTTGTTTTGTGATCTTGGCCATGTGTTCCAATGAAGAGTATTTTGTATATTGAGCCTTGTTGAAGGCATGTTTATTTGCAGGCCCTTTTTCTCCCAAAGGAGTACTTGGTCCACCTTCACCCATTGAAGGCTTGTGGTTAAGCCTCTTGTGAAAGCCATGGGTTGGGAAGCTTTCTTATTAAGTATTGTAGTGTTTCTTTTTTTGTGGTTTCAATTGAAGTTGTTGAGTAAATGATCTTGTGGAAGTAAATGTAAAGAGGAATGTGTATGTTTTGTCACCCGGTTGGCTTGAACTCCCCTAGCTCGGGGGTGGTCCATCTATTTGGACCTATGGTAGGGAGGAGAGTACCATGGTTTCTTTTGACTTGTTTCTTTCAGGTTGCTTTTGTAGGATTGGAAGGAGAGGCACTATTTGTCCTATGTGTTTGTGAAAATTATGTAAAGGGTGTAAATTGTTATTGTAGTGGAGATGAATCTCCAAGTCATGTATTGAATCAAGTGTGGTTGTAATAAGTTGTGAGAATATGTTGTAAATCATGTGGTAGTTTCATATGTGTTAATGTAGAATCATGTTCTTGTGAACACAATGGTTGTTATACAAAGTTGAATACAATATGTATAATGAAAATTTCTCAAAGTATTGAATATTAATATTTATTGTTGATCCTTGAGTTCTCTCTTTTGAAATAGATATGTGAAGTTGATGTTGTTATTTAAAAAGGAATAGTGTAATGGAATTTACTATGATGAGATGAATAATGTAAAGTTGAATTTTCATAACCTTGCTGAGGAAAATCTTCATAGTATCATATGCATTGTATAAAGGAAAGAAAATTGTAATTTCATGTTGAAAAGGAGAAAGAAGTTTAAGTTCAGCATAATAGTTGTTCTTTAGTTTGCATTGCCTTGATGAACTCATGTAAATAAATTTGTTAAAAATAAATCTGCTATATTATGTCCTCTAAGATTAAATATATTCCTCTTAGATATCTAGTTGATTATAGTGAAAGGAAAAGAAAAATTTATAAAAGAAGGAACAAAGAAACAAAGCAAAGAAATAAAATTGGCAATTGAGACCTACAGGTCTCTGGAATTTGTATGGGAAAATTTCCCATACAAATTCCATTGCCACAGTCATTATTTTATTATATATGTTATCTACTTGTTCAAGATGAAGTGCAATATATATTAAAATATAAAACTTGCCTACTCTAAATATAAAAACAAAAGACAATAAATAATAATTTATATATTTCTCCCCACACCTTTTTATTGCATCCCCAAAAAAAGTGGCGCAGGAGATGGAAAGTTCTGTTATAGCAGATTATATTCTTTGTTCCATTGGCCAATGCACTTTCTATCAAGTGTCCTTGACTGCATTTAATACTTTTTCAATGTGGATTTCCATAGCAAAGCTCCTTCTTCCTAGCCTGCGTGAGCACTCTTCAGACTTAGTGTATTGGTTTGGGGTGGGGCCCAAACCCCCATGTCCCCATCTTTTCTTACCCCCCCTTGAAACTTACGCAAGGTTTGGGGATTGTTTAAATTTGTTTGCATAGGCTATGTTTTAGTAGACTTTGGTGGACCCTCCTAGCTAGTCCTCCTCATGCAATCTTCCTCTCCCTTTGGGCACACCCCAATGCCTATCTTGTTTGGGATGATTGGTTTCCCCTCCCATGGCACGTGAACCTAGGGGGAAATAGGGTGTAGGGGAGATAGGTGCTAGCTTAGGGGGTTTAGTTAGGTAGTTTCTTTATTATGTATTGTTTATTATCATTTTTTTTATATTTCCTAGAATTAATAAGTATTGCTTATTCTAATCAATAATTAAATAATGTATATATTATTAACTAATATATTATAGTTATTAATTGATTAATAATTACATTAATTAATTAATATATTATAATTATTATTTAATTAATATATATTATTTAATTATAATTATTAACTATATAAATTATTAGTTAATATTTTATAATTATTAATTAGTTAATTATTAAGTTAATTAATTAATATATTATAATTATTAATTAATTAACATATGTCTTATTTAATCATAATCATTTATTAAATTGATTATTTAATTCAGTTTTATATTCAATACATATTTTCATTAATTTTTATATATCGAAAATTAATAATCATCATATATAAGAACATTACTTAAAGAATATTTTTTTGGTAATGATCTTCTACTCTATGTAATCTATGTGATTCTTCTATCAACAAATTTTTTTGTTTGTATCAAGGTTTTCACCATTGATTTACACTTGGAATCATTATTAAATAAATTATGAAATTTGACTCTCCTAGATTGTAATATGGTAGTATATATTAGGGTGACCTAATCATGAATAGATTAATTTTTAATTAATTCTTTGTTAAGGGTCACTCTAATAATGCACTTAGTGAATGGTTAACCCAATAGGAATCCTTGGATAGACCTTGTTGGCTTCACCAAATGGTAATCAAGAATTGTGCATCCTAACCCTATTGAACTCTATTGCATACTTTATCACCTTAATCGAATCCCTTGATTTATAACTTTATCTGCTTGTGATCCTTTGGAAAACCAACATTGGTTAAGGTTTATTCTTCTGAGTCTTTCTAACTATTGTCAGAGACACCTGGTAACCTGCAACATTATTTTAGATCAAACTATTCATTTTTATAAAAAAATTGGTGTGATTTAGACTGTGATTTGTTGGGCATGACATGGAAGAAGGATGATTTGTTTGCAACCATTTTTTCAACACAAAGGGACATTTATCATAGCCATAGAAACATGATTATTTTAAAATGAAATACACCAAGGAGTACCATCAGAAATATTGACTATTTACAATCATGAATAGTTAACCTTAATTAAATAGCTCTTTTTTTTATCAGCATGTGTAGTCTCTGTGTATATGAAAAATGAATGAAATATTAAGCTGAAATAAAATAGTGAACAAAAATTCAAATTCAAGGCCTAATTTATCAAGAGCAACAAACATTAGGATGAAATAAAAATCATTAAGAGTATAGAAAAATCATTAGGACTATAGAAAAATCATTAAGACTAGAAAATCAAGTTCTAGAAAAATCATTAAGAGTACTATAGAAAAATCATTAGGACTATAGAAAAATCATTAAGACTGGAAAATAAAGTTCTAGAAAAATCATTACGACTATAGAAAAATCATTTAGACTATAAAATCAAGTTCTAGAAATGGATGGTTCTGATACTTTGCCATTACAACAATTGAGCAATCATCATTTGGTACTTCTTGGTGTATTCCATTTTCAATTGTCGTGTTTATGTGCATGTTCTTTATGTGTTTGGCTTCTCTCCCTCACAAGGGATATGTCGATAGGTAATTGATTTGAAAGCATAATGATTTGACTATTCCAAATAATGTTTTTAATCCTTTGAAGTTTCTCATGATCTTGATGTAAGTTGATTGGATTAAGCAATTTGGGGATCCAATAGGACTTTAGGGGAGTTTAATAAATGTTTTGGAAGACTTAGAGGAACTATTAGCATGATTGTTCCTTCATCTACAGTGAGTTAGACTGAATTTGCTAAGTTTTTCCTTTGTTTTGAAGTGTATTTTGTAATCTATTTCCTTTCCATGGACCCAAAGACCTAGGACCCATGGAAAAAGGATACTAACAATGTATTATACAACTCTAATGTTCTTGACTTGCAAAGATTTGAGAAAGTAAAGAGAACACTGGCTATGTTTAATGTTAACTATTCCTGCACAATCCACTCATACAATAGTGAAATGCTATGTGATTGACAATTTCATTCAACTGGTCCTTTGGCATGTATTAAACATAATAGAATTTTCAGCATATTATTATCATTCTATTTCTTTGTTGTAAACATGTCATTGGTTCAGTTTTAATCTACTGGTGTCGTGCCCTAGCCCATGCTTTATCTCCATTATTTGATTTTATTCACTATTTTGAAATGTTGACTATGGTTATCAAATGGAAGAAATAGAAAAAAAAATTGTACATGAAAAAAAACTTACAAAATTGAACTAATGGCATGTTTACAACAAAGAAATAGAATGATAATAATATGCTGAAAATTCTATTTTGTTTAATACACACCAAAGGACCAGTTGTATGAAATTGTCAATCACATAGCATTTCATTGTTGTATGAGTGGATTGTGCAAGAATAGTTAACATTAAACAAGGAGAAAACTCCTCAACACATCTTGGAAACCATTGAATTCAATAATAAATGAAACCTAACACCAGCACTATTCCTTCCATTCACTTCTACCAAGAATTCCAGCACAAGCACAAGCTATTCCAAACTTCAAGTACAAGCTATTCCAAACTTCAAGTAAAATGAGAAATATGCTATATCCAATCATTCATATTTATAGTAACCATTCAAAGGATCATTTTTTCAATGAACCCGCTGACTGTACCACTGCGGCAGAGAAAGGAAACCTCAAAATAGAGAAAGGAAACTTAGTAAAACCAGTCTATGCCATTGTTTGTGAGGGTACAGTCATGATAAGTTCCTCTCAAACCTCTCCAAACATGTAAGATTGTCTTTAAATACTTTATTGATCTCTTCTAAACATTAACCAAATCAAACCTACATTTGAATCCACACCCAATAACCCCAAAATGAAGGGTTGTGTATCCTTTAATGAATCTCAGACACCGGTAACGCATGGAAAGTCAAACCAATAGTCTCAAAAGCATTCAATAAGTGATTGGATTGTATTTAATACACACCAAAGGACCAGTTGTATGAAATTGTCAATCACATAGCATTTCACTGTTGTATGAGTGGATTGTGCAGGAACAGTTAACATTAAACAAGGAGCAAACTCCTCAAAACATCTTGGAAACCATTGAATTCAATAATAAATGAAACCTAACACCAACACTATTCCTTCCATTCACTTCTAACAAGAATAAACCATTTAATCCATTCAACATTACATATAATCATTAGATAGTTATATTTTCTAACTGTGTAGAGGAACAGTCACGACCAAAATGATCAAAACTACTTTCACCCTTGCAAAAGCTATTCCAAACTTCAAGTCAAATGAGAAATATGCTATATCAAATCATTCATATTCATAGTAACCATTCAAAGGATCATTTTTTCAATGAACCCTCTGACTGTACCCCTCTGGCAGAGAAAGGAAACCTCAAAATAGAGAAAGGAAACTTAGTAAAACCAGTCTATGTCATTATTTGTGAGGGTACAATCATGATAAGTGCCTCTTAAACCTCTCCAAACATGTAAGAATTTCTTTAAATACTTTATTGATCTCTTCTAAACATTAACGCATGGACAGTCAAATCGGTAGTCTCCAAAGCATTCAATAAGTGAATATGAATGTTTGGAAACTTTCCTCTCAACTTCCCCAACCACTCCTAATCGGAGGGATTAGTTGAGTGTTTAGACACTAAAATTTCTTAAACATACTTTATCTGATATGATCAATTGTAATATCAACAAGTGTGAATCCAAACATTTGAAAACAGTGAATCAATAGCCTTGAGCACAAGCACCAATAACATCAAATAATGGAGATAAAGCATGGGCTAGGGCACGACACCAATAGAATGCAGTCATTTCAGTGAGCATTCATGATCAAATAAAATGCAATGCATTTGAAATTTTTGGTCGAATATGATGCTAGGGGCTCAAAAGATGTTGCCCGTCAAAGATAGCAATCAAAGATGAAGAAATCACATACCTTCTCTCACGCTCAGCTTGCACGAAGGAAGATTTGATAGCCAAATCTTCCTTGTACCACATGAAGAACATGCCATTGGTTCAGTTTAGCATGTTATTATTATATTAGATAAAGTATGTTTGGATTCACGTTTGTTGATATTACAATTCATCATATCAGATAAAGTATGTTTAAGAAGTTTTAGTGTCTAAACACTCAACTAATCCCTCTAACCGACTAGGAGTGGTTGGGGAAGTTGAGAGGAAAGTTTTCAAACATTCATATTCACTTATTGAATGCTTTGGAGACTATTGGTTTGACTGTCCATGCGTTACCAGTGACCAAGATTCATTAAAGGATACAAAACCCTTCATTTTGGGTTATTGTGTGTGGATTCATCGGCTTTAGCCAAGAAGATCAAGAAGATGGGATAGGAGGACATTATGGTAGAAGAAGTATTTAAAGAAGCAACAAGAAGTAATAGAAAAGTTTTCAGGAGTTTGGAACAACATTTTAGAATCCATGAATGGTATGGGTAAGGTGACCTTCATTCTTGGTTGTGACTTCAATGAAACATTGGATATGGCTGATAAGAAGAAGGATCACTTTTTGATAGTGTTCCTTGAGGGAAGGGGGATTGTGAAAGACTTTTTATCATTTTATTGTGTATTTCCAATATGTTTGGATGTAGGGCAGACTAGGAGAATGAAGGATCACTCACTGATTGCATGATAACCCAGTTTTGAAGGGTCACTGGTTGAGGGGATAGTCAAGGTCCAAATGTTGATAGTAAATGGTTTAGGGAAGGGGGATTGTAAAAGACTTGTTATCATTGTATTGTGTATTTCCAATATGTTTGGATGCAAGGCAGACCAGGAGAATGAAGGATCACTCATTGATTGCATGATAACCCATTTTTTAAGGGTCACTGGTTGAGGGGATAGTCAAGGTCTGGATGTTGATAGTGTTCCTTGAGGGAAGGGGGATTATGAAAGGCTTGTTATCATTGTATTGTGTATTTCCAATAAGTTTGGATACAGGGCAGACCAAGAGAATGAAGGATCACTCACTGATTGCATGATAACCTAGTTTTGAAGGGTCACTAGAAGAGGGGGGAATGAAGGATCACTCATTGATTTCATGACAACCCCACCAAGAATTATTTCCTTTAAGTTTCCACAATATCTCAAAATATGATCATTATTCTTTACTTTCTTCTCTATGCTATTCTTTCTATGGTTTTGTTATCTCAGAAATATATCAAAAACATTGCAGATGTGCATATAAAACTAAAATATTGTCCTTCAATTGTTCCACATTGAAGCATTTCCTCTTGGGAGTATTCTCTTCATTTGTACAATATCTGTCAAAAATGGTTCCCATATTTCTTCAAGTTATATTTTAATCTTTATATTGCAATTTTGATTAGATTTGACCAATAGTTGATTTCATTGGTATTTTATAGCATATACTCCTAATGTGAAATGTGGAGAGAAAGAAAGAGACACACTAGGTATGAATTACATGATATACCTAGCATCACTTAGCACTTAAATAATAAATTATGGACAGAGCACAACCCCCTAATTTTTGGATGTTTTTTTTCATGTTGGCCTCTTATTATATGCAAAGGTAGGCCTGTCTTAGGCTAACAACCACAGTGTAGGGGCCATAAATTATGGATCCCAAAATAGTGCACACTTGTATTAAATTAGGTTCACTATACTATAAGGGAATGGAAACCATGCAATAGTGCCTCATGGGGATGGAAGCAACCCTTCACCAAGAAGATGATTGTGTCTGTAATATTCACTAGAGGCAAAGAATATAATTTGGTTCCAGCAATTAATCCTAGAATATAATGGCACCCACAAAACACTTGGAAAATATAGCACTCACTATATCTTTTATCACTCTTTTAAAGTTGGGACAATAAATCTCAAAGATTGATCAACGAATTCTTGAACACAAAGAACCATTGACAGTTATGATTCATGTGTACAATAGCCAGCAACCAGTTCTTCCAATCATGGTATCCAATAATTATGTTATAAAAAGCATCTACAAATCCCTTACACAACCATAATAGATTCAAACCATGAACCATAAGAACCTAACAATGGAACTAACAAAGATACAGCCTAAACAAATCTTGATCATATTCCACCCTAGTGTAAGGCCCAAGAAGTAACTTTGTCTTAAAGCTACACATTCCTCTAGATGAAGCTCAAAGGTCAAGTAGGTGAAGCATAGCAATACTTGAATGAATATAGGAATAATTTGATGTACAATCATTTGCTAGCTTGGTTTGTGGGTTTTCCACATAATATTTTCCCTTTAACCATATTTACAGTTTGAGAAAATGAGAAAAAATTGTTTCAGATTTATATTATCCTTTTGAACTAGCACACTACCATCAAAATGCATAATCATTGGTCATATCTAGAAAATTCCTATTGATTAGTAGGATATCCTTATAAAAATTTGATGCATGGACTTCTTGTGAATTATCGACTGCTATGTATCCTGCAACTATGGAAGGAATAGTGTTGGTGTTAGGTTTCATTTATTATTGAATTCAATGGTTTCCAAGATGTGTTGAGGAGTTTTCTCCTTGTTTAATGTTAATTGTTCCTACACAATCCACTCATAAAATAGTGAAATGCTATGTGGAAGGGATGGTTGATAGTGTTCCTTGGGGGAAGGGGGATTGTGAAAGACTTGCTATCACTGTATTGTGTATTTCCAATATGTTTGGATGCAGGGCAAACCAGGAGAATGAAGGATCACTCACTGATTGCATGATAACCTAGTTTTGAAGGGTCACTAGTTGAGGGGACAGTCAAGGTCTGGATGATTGGGCCATTGGAGGACCCTAGTTCTTTGTATTAATTTCTATTCAAATTGGATGCATGGATTTCTTGTAAATTATTGGCTATTATGTATCCTGCAACTACATCCGTAAATCTGCATATACTTCTTTGGGGTTGTAAGCCACTTAGGGATCAAAATAGAGAAACTAAATAAAAATCATTCTTTGTCCTATTTCCTTTTAACAAAGTCTCAACTATCAATGATATAATACATTTGATGCCCTAAGCTATCAATACAAATGGTGCCTAGCTAGAAGCTCACGGGCTGTCCATTTGATAACCATAGTCAACATTTCAAAAAAATGGATATCCTTGAGCATAAGCACCAATAACATCAAATAATAGAGTTAAAGCACAAGCTAGGGCATGACACTAGTAGAATGCGATCATTTTAGTGACAGAAACATACAATGGCATCATTAAACATATATGCCAGTAATATCAATAAATGTGAATCCAAACATTTGAATACAGTGAATCGATATCCTTGAGCACAAGCGCCAATAACATCAAATAATAGAGATAAAGCACTAGCTAGGGCACGACACTAGTAGAATGCGGTCATTTCAAAGAGCATTCATGATCAAATAAAACAAAATACACTCGAATATGATTCCAGAGGCTCAAAAGATGAAGAAATCACATACCTTCTCCCGTGCTCAGCTTTCACTCCTTTTCTCCCACTCCTTCTCTATCCAATTGAAATAAAAATGATGAGGCCATTTCACTTTTTTTTTAATGTATACCCCGAATCTGTCATAATTTTGATGGTCAATTAAACACCCATTAGAATACCGACATCATCGGGGCCTATTACAAAAAAAAACACTAAATTTGTAATAAAAAGTTACCCATGAGAAACTTCTATCCAAATTTGGCCCCAAATGTAGTAGTGGAAGGATCAGGTATTGATACATTCTATCAAGGGAATCGGGATAAATCTCTTAACAAAGTGGTCCTAACAGACCTTTGTAAATCTCCTAACAGAGTGCTTACTTAGTTGTAAGTTTTAAATCCTTTAGTCAAGGTAGATTGTATAAGTTTGTGAGCTCTTAGTAGGGTAGACCCTCACAGGTAGATCACCAAAAGTGATCAAAACTTTGTAGCCCTAATAGGAACACTTTATTGTTGCAGTAGTGAATATTTGTGGGTGTCATCCCCACCCTAGTTTTACCTTTCAAAGGTTTTTGGGTTACCAAATCTTTGTGTTATGTGTTTCATTTTCATGGATGTGATTAGTATTTAAATCTATTTCTGCATTGAAGATTATGTTTATGATACATATGTTGAATTGATTTCAAAGTGGTAAAGTTTTATGCATAACCGATTCACCCCCCCTCTCAGTATCTTACTTTCCCAATAAGACTTCCAACAATTGGTATCAGACCTTTGTTCTCTTAGAAGAAGTCTAACCACTAGAGAGTTAAGATCTTGGAGATGGAGGCTTATAAGTTGAGAAAGATCATAGAGAATTAGAAGATTGACAGCCAACTTGCTTTGCACCAACTTGAGGTAGCAAGAGAGGAATTAAAGAAATCCTTAAATAGAAGGAAAGAATTGGCAATCCAATTGAATGATACTCAATATCAAGAAGAGGACACTAAA